>SNQJ01S0105073.1:47935-60818 GCA_010110895.2 Picea sitchensis
GACTGGGAGAATTTTTTCCATAGAGGGGCCTGAGGGGTTTCATTATACATAGCCCCAAATTTATTTTAAAAAACTTATCTCTAAAACCCTTCACCCACGGGTATTTGGGAGAGGAGAGTAGAGAAATGGATTTCACCTTCTAAAATTCGAACCATATATTTCCATTCGCCCCCATTTTCTGTTATTGGCAATTATTGGGAGGTATTTTTCCCAATTTCCTGTTAATGGCCATTATCCAGAGGTATTTCACCCCAATTTTCTATTGTTTGTAATTAAATAAGAAAGATCAGATACTGGTGTAGATAAATATCAAGAGCTAGCTTCAACAACAGATTCCCTAGACGCAGGATAGAAGCTTATAACATCTTTTCCATTTCGAAAGTGTTTGAGAATAAATATAATATGCCAGTATTCCTATTTCAAATATAGATAAAGATCCACTATATCATGATCAATATCCTCCTTGCTCAAATACAAATCAAATTTTCAAACCAATTGAAGTGGAGTAGATCTATTTGCACATGTTCCTAGAAGACTAGTTCCAGCATAAGTTGGTAATACTTGGTAAGGAGGGTTGGGTATGAATGCCTATACACAAATTCTTGTAGGAAAGATAAAAGATTTAAGGATAACTAAGGTTTCAATAAAAATAAGGTATCAAAGATAAATTACCTTCTAACTAAGAAAAGAAATGAAGGAAAACTTAATAAACCATAAAGATACAATGTTAAACTACAACCCCACTTAGAACCCTAAGAAGGGTTAAATCTTATTAAACGAGGTGTAAGGGTTCCATTGCTTCCCAACGCATCCTATGGAAAGGTAAGAGTAAAGCAATCTTAAGGAGCAAAAAGAGAAAAAGAGGATTGTCTTTCATCCCCAAGGTGAAGAGCGAGCAACATGTTTGGTGTCACTCCAAATTATAATAACAAAAAGGTGAGGATCAAGGATTCTAAAAGGGTAGCGACTATCCAGAGGAATAGAGTCGGGTTAAATTTTTATTTAATTCAACCACAAGGGATTCAACGCCCGACTAGATCCATTCAACTCAGTGCATACCTTAAACTCAAAATTTGACGGTAATGCATTGTTCTAAAGCTCTGGTAAACATACAGTCGGGCTCATAACTCAAAGTAGAATGCAATGATCAACGTTTTGGGGTGCACACAGTCAACATAAAATTGCCACAACAAAAGGACGTTTCCTGTACAATCGTTCAACTGAAATTTAACAGAGAAGTGAATGGAGTCTCTCACATATATTTTTTTGGCGAACACGAGGGCTCGGATCTGAGTATGTAGTCCAAAAAAATGCCAACTGTACAAGGGTTCTGCATTGTACACTATTTACTAATCACATTGGGGAGAGCTCTTGTAGCTTGACTGCAAGGGTTTTGCAGCAAAACACTTGTGAATGGTTTTGGTGGCGAAAGATTCAACCCTAGCCAACCTAGAGAAATAATCACTCAGATTCTTCATTGGTTTTCCTTCGCTAGAGATTTTAATCATATTTCAGAGTTTTGGGATCTTTGTTGAGGTAGAAATTTGGTTGTGGCAGTTGCTTTTTTTTTTAAGGTATTTCTTATGTGAGGGACCGAATCATATGGAAGAGAGGTCAATTTTTGCTATTGGGATAGAGTACCTTGCTGGATTGTTATTTCTCCGTGGCTGGGCCGAGTTACATGCTTGGGGAGACCGATTTCTGTAGGAGGAGGCCATATTTACCTGTAGACCAAGACTCCAGTTATGGTGGCTATATGTCATTGATCATGGACCGATTCAAGCTGATAGAGGGTGCAATCTAGGAGCTGGGCCAATTCTCCCTTTTGGATAGACTGTATCTGCTAAAGGGGACCGAGTTCTCCATGGTACAAAGGAGATTTTCACTTACACCCAGACCATATTTCTGTCTATTTATTGTTTGCTACATTGCTGGAGTTTATTTCATTGTGGAGGGTGTCCTTACCACTGTTATTGCCAGTTGTAACAGGTCAGATAAATATATAATAAAAATTAGATTTCTTGTGTAGTATTTTCCCTTGATGTTATGTTGTTTTTGTGAAGAATTTCCCTTGGTATATGGCTATAATGTTTGACAATGGGCATGTAATATGAACATTAAAATAGGTTTTGGAATCACTCAAACTCTTCATTGATTTTCCTTGGTTGGAGATTTTAATCATATTTCAGGGTTTTGGATCTTTGTTGAGGTAGAAATTTGGTTGTGGTAGCTGGTTTTTTTTATTGAAGAAGGTATTTCTTATGTGAGGGACCAAATCATCTGGAAGAGGCCAATTTTTGCTATTAGGAGAGAGTACCTTGCTGGATTGTTATTTCTCCTTGGGCCAAGTTACAAGCTTGGGGAGGTCGATTTCTGTAGGAGGAGGTCATATTTATCTGTAGACCAAGACTCCAGCTATGGTGGCTATATGTCACTGATCAGGGACCGATTCAAGCTGATAGAAGGCGCAATCTAGGAGCTGGGTCGATTCTCCATTTTGGATAGACTGTATCTGCTAAAGGGGGTTGGGTTCTCCATGGTACGAATGAGATTTTCACTTACAACTAGGGCATATTGCTGTGTGTTTATTGTTTGCTGCATTGCTGGAGTTTATTTCATTGTGGAGGGTGTCCTTACCATTGTTATTTCCAGCTGTAACACGTCAGATAAATATATAATAAAAATCAGATTTCTTGTGTGGTACTTTCCCTTGCTGTTATGTTGTTTTTGTGAAGAATTTCCCTTGGTATATGGTTGTAATGTTTGGCAATGGGCATGTAATATGAAAATTAAACTAGGCATCAAAGCTTCACTCATCCCATGAAAACTACATAAACTAAACCAAACGACAACCCATAATTATAACAGTTGCAACAAGGGTTTATCTAGGAGGTTTAGAACATGCTTGTAAAGTGTTATTCAAACCTCTTGCATCAGAAATAAGTCACAACAAACAGAGGGAAGAGTTTTATAGTGGAACTTGTGCCCATTTACCAAGTGTTTGACGGAAATACAACACCAGAAAATTACCAAAATACTACAACATCAAATACAAATTTGTGACATCAATTAGGTGGGACATTGCAGAAAACCTCAAGATGGTATGAATGATAAATTACTAGAGGCACAGTTCGTTCTTTGTAGTACCGCAGTGGTAAGAAAATTTATTGATTTATTCTAATCTTTCTGTGATGGTGGTATGGGTGGTTTGTGAGTGAAACTCTCAATGGCATTGTAGAGAATAATATGATGAATAGTGACACACATGCATGTGTGTCACTTCATGGGTAGATCTTTTACATATACTTACTAATTACTTTTTATATTACTGGGATCATTGGGCTTGTAATATATTTGGATTTCTTTATATGTTTTTGTATTTAACTAAGATTTTATTGCATTTTGCAGGAGTTATCGTTTGAGTCAAAGCAAGGTCCTTTGTCTGTTTCAGAAACTATAGATGGAATCCAAGAGTTGGAAATCTCAAGAGAGGGGACATCTGATGATAAGTCCAAGGAAAAAGAAGAGAAAGAAAAGGAAAAGGGTAAAGAAGTTGAAAAAGAGAAGTGGAAGGAGAGAGACACTGATATGAAGGGAGAGAAAGAAAATGAGAAGGATAAAGTAAAAAGCCTTGATGGTGCAAACAACAAACTTAAACAGCCTCTTGCAATGACTTCCAGGTTGTGTTAGTCATGACCTTATTGACCAGTTGACAGTAAGTGACATGTTTATTATTAGATATTTCTGTTGAGGTTTCTGGTGAGACATGAAACCCTATGAATATGGGAATACTCTATTATGATTTTTGTTGCAGGTAGACTTTTGTTATCTGAATTCAAAAAGTAATTGTAAAAAGCTTGTGAGAACATTATTCAATGTACCTCGGACATCATTAGAATTATTGCCTTATTATTCAAGAATGGTGGCAACATTGTCGACTTGCATGAAATATGTAGCTTCAATGCTTCTGCAGCTGCTAGAAGAGGAGTTCAATTTTTTAATAAATAAAAAGGTACCTTTCTTTTCATTGTACGTTTTTGGCATGATTGACTGATACCATGTGCTACAATTATGAATCATGTGTCATAAATTTTGTTTTGAATGTTCATAATTACCTTGCCATAAAAGACCATCCTCTCTTTCTTTATCAACTCTTCCTAGTGATTTGTAGATTATTCTCCCCTTTAGTGGTTTGTGTTTTTAGATATTTCTTGTATTATTAATTAATGGCATTAAGGGAATCTATGTGGTTATGGCCTTTTGTTTCGGTATTGTCAGTGACTTTTTTGAAAACATTACATGGTACTTCCTGTATTTTGGTCTTTTCTTATATTGAGATAAAGTCTGTTTCTTTGTTAGACATGCGATTGCCATCTTATGCTATTAAGTTTTAACTGTTAAGTGTATATGTTAATCATATTTTTGTGCAAGATCAAATGAACATTGAAAAAAACATCAGAAATATAAGGTTCATTGGGGAATTAGCAAAGTTCAAAATTGCCCTCGCAAGTTTTGTATTTACCAGCTTGAAGGTGAGCTTTAATGCCATTCTTTTGGGCAACATTTTCCTGTAACAGGATTTCATTCCACTTTTTATGTTGTAGACAATAACATCTCCGTGAGTCCATAGATTGTGAGCCTTATCACGCTTTTGCACAATAATTATCCCGAGGTAGGAAACTCTTCAAAGGAACTGCCACAACTGAGTTTATTGAGTTCTAATATTTTGGCCATCAAACATGTGTTATGGGCTCTTAAACGAACAAATGTTTGCTATCAAAAAGATATTTAAGGAGATCCGGATTCTAATTGTAACATTGTCTCCTAAGATGATATATATGTCATGTTTTGAAGAAAATTAGGAGGCCTACACAATTGCTCTGGTGTTCTGTTGCACATGGTGCTCAAACAAGGCAACTTTGGTACACAAGTATGTTTTGGAGAGGATTTCTCTCCAAAACATACTTGTGCACCAAAGATGCAAATGGTTCGACATCTAGAGAAGCTAAGAGCTGCAAAATTGATAAGAATGTTGTTGATATGAAAAACCTTTTTTCTGTAGTATGTTTTGCCATGGTTGATAATATTTGTTCCACTTCAAGATATTGTGATATACTATCCAAGTGAGCTTTAAGCCTTATTTAGGAAAATATTTGAATTTTTCTATTTAATATTTCTGTACATCCAATTGTTCATAAGGTCTTTATCTAATATCATAAACTTAATATTGAGAAATATAAAAGAAGATAGCAAAAGAACATGAAATCCTCTAATTGAAGCAATGTTTGAGGTCATTGTACTCAATTTTGTGGTTGTTGGCTTTTTCAAGTGCCACAATGCCTTGACGGAATATAATCTTAGTGAGTTAGTAAAGTTCTGAACAAGTTAACCTTAGACTGGTTTCAACGATTTATGAGGCCTATTTCAGTGATTTCTGAGGTTGATTTCTGTAAGGTCTTATTGAGGTGGTATTTCAAATACCGAGGCTAGGGTATATCTAAAGCCCTCGATTTCAAGCATTCTGGAACACCATAGTTCTTATATTGGGAAAAAGCTTAGTTCCAAAGGCCATTTTAAAATTTAGAAAATCCCATTTCAATTTCATAGGCCTGATTTGGTCTCTAAGGCTTTCTTTTTCTATGCCCCAATTTCAAATTTCTAAGGTCTGGCTTCATATCCTAATGGTTGGTTAGGAGGGAGGGTCAGTGCCTCTACGGAGACCCCATTTGCATAAATATCTATTTTAATAACACACCCACATCCACATCATCCACATCCACACGAGGGGGACGCCGAACAAATGCCGCAGTAGAGGTTTTCCCTATCACCCTGCAGGGTCTCTTTACCTGACCTCCTGCTCACATGATCGATTCTAAAACCCTTATGCTGAACCGAAGTGGCTCTTTAGATTCCCAAGTGGAATCCTTGTCAAAAAATGACCCAATCCACAGGTCCTTCACTCACCCTGTCACAGCCTTCTGTACTCGCTGTGAACAAATTCCCCCCAGGAATACTGTTATCGGACTTCGGGGTTTCGGACCTTCTGCTGTCGAAAGTCTCTTACCTCACCAATCCTTGATCTCTGATGAGGCTCTTGGCTCCTATGTGCTAGCCCTCCTGGCTAAGCTTCCATCATGTGGCCACTGCCTCCATGTCCGTGACCTTACCTCCTTTCGAGGCTACTCCTATCGAAGTTTCGGCGTTTTCAATGCCAAAATTCGCATATCCACGGGACTTGCAATATGTCGATCCCCGATGTGCTCCTTTTCTGAGCTTTAGCCCCTTCTGGCTATGCAATGATCCACGTGACCTCTCCCCACACAACCGTAGCTATAACTCCCATCGGGGTTTTGGGGTTTGCGATGTCACGATGCAAACACCTACGGGATTCCCGATTGTCCAAATCTCGATTCTCCGTTTAGTTGACAGTTGTCCTCCACTACGGTGTGATCCTCCTCCTTTGTTGTTCCGACAGCTGGATCCCACTGATCGGGGTTTCGCGGATCACGATTTCAAAATATACAAATCACTCATCCATGATATTTCTGATTTCCCGATGCGCCAAACGCCGATAGCGCTTGATCTCCGCCACGTGTCCTCTGCCAACGGATGGTCTAGATCTCATCGGGGTTTCGCTACTTGCGCTGTCCCGATTCTTATGACCTCGAGAATCCCGATTTCCCGATGGCCGATATCCCAACTGCTTAACCTTGTGCAACTCCAGCTCGATCCGACGGCTGACGGGATTTCCACTCCAGATCTGACGGCTCAGATCAATTCTCCCTCTCTGTGCTCCTCCTGAGGCTTAACCTCTATGCACCTTCTCCCGATCCGATGGCTGACGGGATTTCTATATGAGATCCGACGGCTCAGAACACCTCTTCTGCACACTCTCTCCTGTACGCCTCCTGGACGTGATCTCCTCAACGGTCCCGATCTCTTCTTCCTAACCGATCTGACGGTTGTTGTTGCTCCCCCTGAGCTCCCTATGCTTTCATCCTGCCTTGGAAGAATTTCCAAGGTTCCAAAGGCCTCGACCTTTGCTTCATTTTTCTCTCTGCCAACTCCTTCACTCTGAGCTTCGCTGCACGTATGAGAATGCTGTTCTTCCTGAGCTTCTGCAAATGCTCAGACCCTTTGAGGGATTTTGTCTTTCTTCTCCTTCAGGTGGAGAATGAAATGGATGCCTTCCTAGCTATCCTTCTGCTCAAGCGACTTCTTACTGAGCCTTCTGGGTATCCAGCAACCCAGTGAAGATCCTTCAATGGACTCTTCCTTCAAACTACAGAACTCAAAAGAGTCCTCTTCTCCTGTGCTGTCTGCACAATATTTCTATTCCCTCCTAGCAGAGTTTCTCTTTCTTCCACAGAACACTCAATGGTTTTGCCTTCTTTCATGCACTCCTTACACTTGCTCGATGCCCTCCTGGCAGAGCTCTTATAGAATCCTCAGTGATTTTGTTCCCTTCTTCAACTCTTAACAGAGTTCTTCTCTTAGCACCACTGTTCATACGCTCAATGCCCACTTGGCAGAGCTCCACAGAACTTACAACAAAGTTCTGTCTGCAACTGTGTTTCAGCTACACAACCTTGCCTCCTGAGGTGTTCAGTAACCTCAAAGGTCTTCTTCCTCTTCCTGAGTTGTTGATCTCAGTTCCTGTGCTGCAATACATCTTTATCTGACTCCTCAGAGTTCAAAAGTGCACTCATGCACTGGTATTCAGAGTCTACAATACTCTGTCATTCCCTCCTGACATGAAACCTCAAAGACCCTCAATCTGAAATCAAGCACACTCCTGCAGAATGCATCAACAATCATACATTCACAATATACATAGGGAACACACACAGACATCCATACACACAGAATATGCAGGAAAAACTGCTCTGTTTATATTAACAAATGGCAAATGCCTGTAATTACAATGTGTTCCTGAGCTCTCTCTGGTTCTCTCTACTCTGCTCATCTATCTTCACTAACTCAAAAATGAGATCTAAAAATATCTTTTACCTGAGGTGCTCATTGAGCGCTTCCCTCCAGGTTCACCTACTCTAATAAATTACATTCAATGGTTGTCTAGTCCAGAATCGGATCTAGATCTCAGCCGATCTAGCATTAAAGCCGATCTTATCTAATGCTTGCACAAAGGCACGACTTCCATGGCTCACCAGCCTAAGACATTTAATTACATTCATTTCAAATTTAAATAAGGACTGCGCCTCTCTTTTAGCATGTGATTTGAATTCGCTGGCGTGGCTGGTTGACATGGAGCGATGCTCCTGCATCATACTCCACAGCTACAAAAATCATGAGCTCCTGCTCATGCGCTTCCCCTCTGAGGGGTTGGAAATCATCCTGGATCCCAAACAAATATCTGGAGCTTCCCATCTGCTCCATTCTGATCATGCTGCTACTGTTTCCATGCTGCTGCTACTGCTGTTGCTCTTCTGCTCAACCTCTCCTCGCTGGCAGTTTCTGCTAATCTCAACATTAGCCTTCTGATGTCCTCTATCACCTCATCTAGCTGCTCCAGTGGCTGGTCCTATTGTTGTAGTCTCCTCAGCTGCAAAAATTTTTGGCCATTGGGCATATCATCATGATCTCCCACGCTATCTTCTTCATCTTCATCTGTGGCCTCAAGTTGCCACTCTGCTACAGACTTCAGTTCTGCAGTCTCTTCTTGACTGACCTGCTACTCAGTCATCCTCTTCTCTGACAGCTCAAATTCTGCTAGTTCTTTTGTTGGCCCTGGATTGTTCAACCAATCCTCCAACATCTCTAGCTCCATCTCCCATGGAGTGATAAATATACCTGCCTGCTCCTTGGCTTCCTTTGCTGCTAGCTCCAATGCTACAACGCTCTCAGCTCGCTGGCTGAAACTATTGAGTTGTTCCTCAGAACACTCATTTTCTGCTTCCGCTTCTGCTTTTGCTTCTACTGTCAGCTTCAGTGCTGTAGCTTCCTCAACTTCTTGGCTGAAGTCATTAAGCCATTCCTTGGAATGCTCATTCTCTTCTTCCGCTTCTTCTTCTTGGGCATCTCCCAAAGTCTGCTCCAATTCCTCTTCTTCGATAGTCATCTCTAGCTGTGACTGTTCTTCTGCTGTTGCTTCACCTGCAACACAACTTTATGCCTCCTCCTGGGCACATGGTAGGAATACTCTAATTCCCCCAATCATCAGAAGATCATCCTGATCCTCCACCTCTGTTAGTTGCACCTACTGATCCAAATTCACCTTTGAGCTCACTGGCTCTGTCAGCTCCCCTGGCTAATTCCAACTCATTTATGAGTTTATGAGACCTTCAGACAGTCTCATCTGCTCATCCCTGCCCACCTGGCAATATGGGATGCTTCTGCTGCCCTCCTGGTAGACTATGAGATCAACCGATCCCATCTTCATCAGCACTCCTTGCTGAATTGAACTCACCTCTGAGTCCATGAGACCTTTAGACGGCCTCGCATTCTCATCTCTGCCCACCTGGCAGTCCAAGATGCTTCCACTGCCCTCCTAGCAATCTTTGAGATCCCTCAGTGATCTCTCATCATTGCCCTCCTACCAATTTGAAATTCCTCGGCTGTCCTCCTGACAGTCCGTGAGATCTCGCAGCGACCTCATCTTGTTTCCCTCCTGGCAAACTGGAATTTCTTCTTCTCTACCTTCCTGGTAGTCCTTGAGATCCTTAGTTGATCCCAATTCATCTTCTTCATCATCCCAATCATCGAGACCTCTCCCAGTCTCAGGCTTATAGTGATCAATCATCTTGTCCTCTGTGGCCTTGAGGTTTTCAGCATACCTCAACCACTTTCTCAATAGCCTGTGCTGTCTCATGACCATCAGCTCTCTGACTGACCACTTTGCCTTTGCCTTCTTCATGGGAAATCCGCGCATTCGTCTCATCCTCCTATCCTGCCGCATCCGCAGTTCAAACTCCTCTATGTCTGCCTTTAATTCATAGAGTTCTCTTGTCATTTCTTTATCAAATTCCGCAAGCTTTTATACCTTGCTTCTCTTTCTATGGCCTTCAGTAGCCATCTTGTTGTCCCTATCTGTCTCTCTAGCAAACCTGTTGCTGTCACTCCTAAAATCCTGAGTGCTCAACTTCATCCTACATTCCTGCTGACTGTCTCCTTGATTGCTGCCTATCTGCAAAAAATCATCACAGAGTCCTCCAAGAACTCTATCTTCCTCTTGCCTTCTCACTTAACCTGAAATATACAGATGAAGTTCAGGCTCTGATACCACTTGCTGCAGTAGAGGTCTTCCCTATCACCCCGCAGGGTCTCTTTACCTGACCTCCTGCTCACAGGATCGATTCTAAAACCCTTATGTTGAGCCGAAGCAGCTCTTTAGATTCCCAAGTGGAATCCCTGTCAAAACATGACCCAATCTATAGGTCCTTCACTCACCCTATCACAGCCTTCTGTACTCGTCGTGAAAAAATCCCCCCCAGGAATACTGTTATCGGACTTCGGGGTTTCAGACCTTCTGTTGTCGAAAGTCTCTTACCTCACCAATCCCCGATCTTCGATGAGGATTTTGGCTCCTATGCGCTAGCCCTCCTGGCTAAGCTTCCATCATGTGGCCACTGCCTCCGTGTCCGTGACCTTACCTCCTTTCGAGGCTACTCCTATCGGAGTTTCGACGTTTTCAATGCCAAAATGCGCATATCCACGGGACTTGCAATATGCCGATCCCCGATGTGCTCATTTTCTGAGCTTTAGCCCCTTCTGGCTATGAAATGATCCATGTGACCGCTCCCCACACAACCGTAGCTATAACTCCCATCAGGGTTTCGAGGTTTGCGATGTCACGATGCAAATTCCTACGGGATTCCTGATCGTCCAAATCCCGATTCTCCGTTTAGTTGACAACTGTCCTCCACTATGGCGTGGTCCTCCTCCTTTGCTATTCCGACAGCTGGCTCCCACTAATCAGGGTTTCGCGGATCGCGATTTCAAAATACACAAATCACTCATCCACAGGATTTCTGATTTCCCGATGTGCCAAATGCTGATAGCACTTGATCTCTGCCATGTGTCCTCTTCCAACGTACGATCTAGATCTCGTCAGGGTTTCACCACTTGTGCTGTCCCGATTCTTATGACCTTGAGAATCCCAATTTCCTGATGGCCGATATCCCGACTGCTTAACCCTGTGCAACTCCAGCTCGATCCGACAGCTAACGGGATTTCCACTCCAGATCTGACGGCTCAGATCAATTCTCCCTCTCTGCACTCCTCTTGAGGCTTAACCTCTGCGCACCTTCTCCCGATCCGATGGCTGACGGGATTTCTATATGACATCCGACGGCTCATATCACCTCTTCTGCGCACTCACTCCTGTACGCCTCCTGGACGTGATCTCCTCAACGGTCCCGATCTCTTCTTCCCAACAGATCTGACGGCTGTTGTTGCTCCCCCTGAGCTCCCTGTGCTTTCGTCCTGCCTTGGAAGAATTTCCAAGGTTCCAAAGGCCTCGACCTTTGCTTCATTTTCTCTCTGCGAACTCCTTCACTCTGAGCTTCGCTACACGTATGAGAACGTTGTTCCTCCTGAGCTTCTGCAAATGCTCAGACCCTTTGAGGGATTTTGTCTTTCTTCTCCTTCAGGTGGAGAATGAAATGGATGCCTTCCTGGCTATCCTTCTGCTCAAGCAACTTCTTGCTGAGCCTTCTGGGTATTCAGCAACCCAGTGAAGATGCTTCAATGGAATCTTCCTTCAAACTACAGAACTCAAAAGAGTCCTCTTCTCTTGTGCCGTCTGCACAATATTTCTATTCCCTCCTGGCAGAGTTTCTCTTTCTTCCACAGAACACTCAATGGTTCTGCCTTCTTTCGTGCACTCCTTGCACTTGCTAGATGCCCTCCTGGCAGAGCTCTTATAGAATCCTCAGTGATTCTGTTCCCTTCTTCAACTCTTAACAGATTTCTTCTCTTAGCACCACTGTTCATACGCTCAATGCCCACTTGGCAGAGCTCCACAGAACTTACAACAAAGTTTTGTCTGCAACTGTGTTTCAGCTACATAGCCTTGCCTCCTGAGGTGTTCAGTAACCTCAAAGGTCTTCTTCCTCTTCCTGAGTTGTTGATCTCAGTTCCTTTGCCGCAACACGTCTTTGTCTGACTCCTCAGAGTTCAAAAGTGCACTCATGCACCGGTATTCAGAGTCTACAACACTCTGTCATGCCCTCCTGACATGAAACCTCAAAGACCCTCAATCTGAAATCAAGCACACTCCTGCAGAATGCATCAACAATCATACATTCACAACATACATAGGGAACACACACAGACATCCATACACACAGAATATGCAGGAAAAACTGCTCTGTTTATATTAACAAATGGCAAATGCCTGTAATTACAATGTGTTCCTGAGCTCTCTCTAGCTCTCTCTACTCTACTCGTCTATCTTCACTAACTCAAAAATGAGATCTAAAAATCTCTTTTACCTGAGGTGCTCATCGAGCGCTTCCCTCCAGGTTCACCTACTCTAATAAATTACATTCAATGGCTGTCTAGTCCAGAATCGGATCTAGATCTCAACCGATCTAGCATTAAAGCCAATCTTATCTAATGCCTGCACAAAGGCACGGCTTCCATGGCTCACCAGCCTAAGACATTTAATTACATTCATTTCAAATTTAAATGAGGATTGCGCCTCTCTTTTAGCGTGTGATTTGAATTCACTGGCGTGGCTGGCTGGCTCGCTAGCTGACATGGAGCGATGCTCCTGCATCAGCAAACACACATATTCATCCCACTGGCTACAACCATTCAATCATTATGTTAGCAGGAGAGCCATGGCCTCTGTGGACACTCTTATTTGCATAAAGATCATGGCATTTTGGGACATATATGCTGCAACAGACCAGACCTCACA
>SNQJ01S0105073.1:62687-78103 GCA_010110895.2 Picea sitchensis
GGAAATTTATGATGAAACAGGTGATAAAACAATATTTTTTAAACGAGGTTAAGTCTCAGATATTTGGAGTTGATTTAAAAGCTGGTTCGATTCTTTCTATGCACCTTTGATTTTTATCTAAGGGTTTGAATGTTTTGTTTCCCTTCAGTTCTGTCATTGTTGTTGACTTTGTCAGAGTAAATATTAGAATTGTTACTGAAATTATCCAACTACAGTGGTATATTATTTTCTTATTCAGAATTGTTCTAATTCTGGTTATATGAACTCATGAAGTCTCATGTTGAGTGTCAACTCTAAGTCATTGGTTCTGGTGCAAAGCAAGCTATTTTGTTAGTGTCTTGTTTACAATGTAACATTAACTATGAATATTTAAAATTTAGATTTCAATCTCACACTTTTTCTGCCCATTGCACACCTATTTTGCTTGTCTTGGCTTGAGGATAAAGATCTTTGTAAATACTGTCCAATCTGTGGTTACAGAAAATTTGAGACGTGAATGTAAAGCTATTGGGATCAGTTCTTTTCTTACTATGTGCCAAATGATTTCTGATATCAACATGTGCCAGAACCATGCGTTGAACAGTTCCTGTCTCCTTTCCAGAACTATGCTGAAATCCATTAGAAACGGTTGACATGCTCACCAATGAACGGAAATGATAGGTTTATACAGAATAAGTAAATAAACAATATTGCTCTTAGGAGAATGTGGTCGTTAGAATAATTTATTATTAAATTTCAGTGCGTATTACTAATATTTTTTTTTGAAATGATGCTTATATTATACATCAAAAAATCTTTTACATCAGCATGATTCAGACCCTTCAATCACGACAGAAAATAAATATGATGTTTTATTTTAATGTGAGATCTGGACCTCGTGTCTTTTCTAGAACCCCTGGACTTGGCCTTTAGCTTTGGCTCATAACTTTGACATAATTTTTTTTAAACTAGTAATTAAACATAATTGGGACTTATTAAAGTATAGAGTCACCAACCTGATACGATGCTATATTCCCATTAAGCAATCCTCCAATGGATTTGACCAAGGAATATGCCTTCCAACTTTGGAAGTATTCAATTCCAAATGATCTTTTTCTTTTTTTTTTCTACAAAAAATTTCACTTTATATTCATATAGTAAAAATATAAATTGTTCAATACAATGTGAAACCTCGGAAAAAGTGCTCGAAAGAAACTGAGAGAGAGGAGATGGTAACAATATATCATCCTTCCTGAGATAGGATACAAAAAAGTAGCAACATGTGTGCTCTGATTCAAAGACAAAAACTAAGTCCCAGCAAAACCAAAACATAGTTAATAAAGTTTAAGGGACAAGTGGGGGCCTTCATGTTCCCCCACACATTGGAAGTAAAAATTTTCCCCTGAGCCTGATGAACCTGTTTTGATAGAGTGTCAGTTGTTGTATTGTATTCATGAAAGATATGCTGAAAAGAGATGGAGTGAAAATTGCTTGTTAGTTCGATAATTCTCTCCTTCCAGCCCTCCAAATTGTGAACCTGAAGCTATCCCTTTCCACATAACCAATCGATGATTATTTTGGAGTCACCATAAACTGAAAACTCCGATAGGTCCAGCCTGACAACAAGTGTGAGTAGTGCCCAAGCTCCAAGTAACTCTTCTCTAGTGTTAGTCCCTGGGCCGCAATTAAAATACCATTTAAAAGTTTTGAAATATGATGTCTTTATAATTCCTCCCGCACCACTGTTCTGACCTGAAGTTGAAGCTGCCCCATCGAACCAACCAGAGACCGCCCTATCAAACCAACTAGTGGGATCTCTAGTCACATCTCGTAGAAGTTGTCTCCTTGGCTTCTTGCGTTTCTTCTCCGTGCAAAAGTCTCTCAGAAAAGATAGAGTTCTATATGATGCTCTCTGAATAGAAGGTATTCCATTCTCAAATAAGACAAGGTTCCTCTCTAACCAGATAATCGAGCAAAGAAATACCGGTAAATGAGGAAAGTGGGAATTTTGTTGTATCTAGTTTTTAAAACAATCGGAAATGGAGTCACCCTGCCAATTACCTGTGAATTTTAATGTATGTATAACTCTAACCCAAACACCACAGGTGAAGTCGCATCTGAAAAAGAGATGTATGTTCGATTCTGAATCATTCATACATATGGAATAGAGGCTGGGGCCTTCAAATCCTCTCCGTTGCAAGTTGTTCCATAGGAGAAGTTTGTTCTCCACAAGAAGCCAACTAAATAGTTTGAGTTTTAAAGGGCAGTCCCATCTCCAGATAGAAGTTCTCCAACCACTAATCATAAAAGCATGTTTTTTTTTATTATATGACCTCATAGGCATTTTTTACTGTGATTTTGCCTGAGCGATCTCCTCCAAGCCAATGAAGAGCATTCGGTCTTTGTGTTAACTGAATTCCATTGTTAATGAGAAACTTTCTATAATTCTGCCACTCTGTAGCAAGTGACCCTCCTAAGGTCAAATCTGTACAAGTGAGCCAATTATGACCAAAAAATCCTAGCCATGGTAAGCAACAAGCCTGAAATAGAAAATGAATACCACGATGATTAAGTGCTTAAATCAATTCGTCCAACAAATAAGACGACAATCCCAATCCAAGAATCTGGTCCTTCCCTATGTGGATCGAGGAACCTATACCCAGGCGCCAAGAGAGACCATGAAATAGAAAATGAAAAGTTTTGGTGAGATATTTCCAAGTCGAAGAGCCCCTAAAGCGAGAAACCAAGTCTAATCTGAGCCAAATTTTGATAGATATAGAAGTGAAATATTTGGATTTAATGACTTGATGCTAGAATCCATCCACCTTTAAGGCCTGCCAGAGAGAGTTAACTGTCATAACTTAACTGAAGCTAAAAAGGTTCCTTAGCCCCTAACACCCAAATCTCTTAGGTCTAGCTATAAGATGTCAGCTGCACAGATGAAATCCCTTTTTTCTTTTTTTCCCATTCCACAGAAAATTAAAAACAATTTGTTGGATACGGTGGATAATCGAAGCAGGTATGTTTGCCAAGGCCATCTAGTAGACTGACTGGCTTTCTAAGACCGCCTTTGCTAAAACAAGTCTTCCACCCATAGATAACCACTGATTGCACCAATGATTGATTTTGTTTTCATATTTCAACAACATCCAATTCCAGTCCTCTGCTCTGTAAGTGTCTGCTTTCAAAATATAACCAAGATACTTAAATCCAGTGGTCATGTTATTAATTAAAAAATTGAAGGTGAGTTTAATAGAATTCAAGGCAGATTGATGTACTCCAAACTGATAGAATGATGATTTTTGGTTATTAATCTGTAAACTGGATGCACTGAAAAAGATAGTCAAGAAATATTTTATCACCTGCCATTCAGATAAGGATGCCTTGTTTAAGATGAGTAGATCATCTGCAAATAGAAGATGTACAATTCTAACTACTCTTGAAACATTGATGCCTGTAAGAAATCCTTCTCTTTGTTTATTCTTGAATGCCAAACTCATACCTTCCATGACTAAGGTAAAAAGTAATGGGGAGAGCGGACAACCCTGTCTGAGTCCCCTGCCACTAATGAAGAAATCAGAAGATTCTCCATTTATGAGAACTGCAAATGTCATTGATGAGACACAACCCAAGATCCATTTGGTTGTATGTAGGCCAAAACCACATTGAAGAAGTACCAATTTGAGATAGTCCCAGCTTATGGAATCATAAGCTTTTTTCAGATCAATTTTGAGGATCAATGCTTGTAGCCTCTTTCTCTGATGTTGTGAATGCATTCCTGAGCAGATCCAATGGCATTGGTGATTTGTCTTCCTTTTAAAAAGCCAAATTGCTCTTCTGAAATTGAGCGGGACAAAATGGGCCTGATACAGTTAGCTATTATTTTAGAGATGATATTATAACAGAGATTGCAGAGCGCAATCGGACGAAAGTCACTAAAATATGTCGGCCCATTCAATTTAGGAATGAGAGTTAAAAAATTTGAATTGATAGATCTATTCACTGAACCAATTAATCTGGTTTCTTCAACTGCATCTAATAAATCATCCGCTAGAAGATCAAAATGGTAAATGTAGAACTCTACTGACCACCCGTCTGGACCATGACACTTGTCCTTGGTGAAACCCCATAGTACCTCTATAATTTCATCTTTTGTACATGGGATTTCCATCCGATGTACCTCCTCTTCAGTAGTCATCCTTGGATAAAGGAGAACTGAGGCAATTTCATCAACAATAGAGTTATTAGAGTCTTTATAGAAGGTGCTAAAATATCTCATGGCTTCTTTCTTAATTTCTTCCTGCCAAGTATGTAATTGATCTGATTCATCTTTTACTTCCCAGAGATGTTTTTTATTCCTTCTGAAGCTGCCAAATCTATGAAAATAGGCAGTATTCTTATCTCCAAAATGGATCCAAGTAGCCCAACTTTTAAGTCTCAAAAGTTCCTCTTCTTCCTTCAAAATGATTTTTCTTTCCAATTCAAGATCTATTAGACGAGGATTAAGTTCTGTATGAGGGAGGAGTTCTAGACGTTCATTTGTGAGCCTGGTTATTTCTTCTTCAATGTTATCCAAGAGTAAATGTTCCTTTTTCTTTTGTTTTTCTATCCACTTTTTGACTTTTGTTTTTAGAGAATTGAGTTTTCCAACCAATCTTGTCTGTGCTCCTTCTCCTGGAATATTTTGTCTGCTAATCCAATCATCTCTAACAAGGTTTTTGAAGTGCTCATCTTTCAAGAGATACGAATTAAATTTAAAAGGAAATGCAATTGGAATAATGCCAAAATCAAGTTGTAGGAACACAGGAGCATAGTTGGAGATAAAAGGCAAATCAATCCACAATAAAAAACAAGTAGAAAGGTTAAGTAAAGTAGTAGATACAAAGACTCTGTTCAGTCTGTTTTGAATACCTTCTGAGCCCAGTCTGTCGTTGTGCCAAGTAGGCACCACTTCAGGTGGCTTGACGTCCACTAAATGATGAGACGTAAACAAATCTCTGAAAAAAGTTGCTTGTGGATCCAATAAAGCTCCCCCCCCCAAATTTCATCAGAACTGGTAGAAAAATTTAGGTCATCTGCAATGATAAATTACTAAGGTCCAGTAATCCCTTAGCTTCCAGAAGACCCCAAAAATGTCTTCGACTTGTATTCATCCCATAAACGTTGATCAAATTAAGATCTCTTTTATCTGGTAAATGAACACCTGATAAGAGAATGTCACCTGCACAATGAAAAGGTAAGAGATCAAGTATGTTTGGGTTCCAGGCCACCATAAGTCCATCAAAATTCTCCATCGAGCTCACGGCACTAAACATCCAGGTAGGATGAAGTGGGAGTAAAATTTTTCTTGCCTTTCCATCATCAATGAGAGTCTCCTGGAGAAATATAATGTCAGGTTTAATATAATTGAGAAGTCCACGCATGGAAGCTAGTTTGAGGGTACCTCCCACCCCTCTAACATTCAAGGTGAGAAGGATCATGGGTGACCTCAAGCCAGGGCTTTAACTCTAAGTGCCCTCGAATCCCGAGAAGAAGAAGGTATGTCTATAGACAAAGGAGGTAGGTCTTACTTCTTACGAGAACTTCTTGTCTTGAGAGGTGATAAATTAGTGCCCAGGGCCCTCAACCAAGGTAATTTTTTTCCTTGAGTCAGCCGTTTAGCTAAATGTTCTCTCCTTGGGTCAAAGTCTGGATTAGGTATAAGTTCCAACCCTCGAAAGGTATGCAGAGGAGTAGGATTAAAACTCTTCGACAGGGGTAGGAAATGTGAAGAATCCAAAGGGTTGAAGATGGGTTCCAGACTAGGGGGTAAAAATGGTGGATCAGTGAGAGAAGGAAATTCTGTAGAATTATGGGAGGTAGGTGGATGTGGGGTCAAGGAGATAATCGAGATAGAGGTGATAGGTGTAGTACTGGGAGAGGGAACATCAAAAGTAGTATCAGTAGGTGTTGTAGTAGGAAGGTTTAACCTCGAGGAATGGGACACAGGAAGGACTGTCGATTCCGATTTTTTTTTAAAAAGACATTCGAATCCCCAAATGAATTAGGAGAGTTTAATAGGAAATCTCATTTCCATAGTGAGAGTTTGTGAAAGAAGCGAGGGCAGTAAAATTGTAACTTACCTAGCATAGAATCAATGTCAACTTCCTGTGGAGTAGCCGTGCTTAAATCTTCTATGTTGACCGAGTCTCCCAGCCCCTCTGGTTCTTCATCCATATACAGTGAGTCTTTGAAGCCCGGTTCTGATGCCTCCTCCTCAACCGAAGGTTCATAGCTACCAAAGAAATCCTTTCGGAGATGTCATGTTCTACGACATAGCGTGCATCGGAAAGGGAGTCCAAGGTAATCTAGGCGTTGTTCCAACACCAGACCACACCATTAAAATTCAATAACTTTCATTAAGCCTGTGTGTAGGTCCAACTCAACAAGTATCCGGGCCAAATGCTTATCCGAAGAAAGGCAACAAGCTTCGTCAACTTTTAGAAAGCGACCCAGTAAATTTCCTATGGCCTTAAGTGTAGCTCTATTCCAGAGGTTAAGAGGCAGACCTGGTAGAAGAACCCAGACGTGTCGGTCACTGACATACTCTATGCTAGGGTCAAAAGCAATGTGCCATCTTTTCAGCATGAGACTACCTCCATCGTAGTCCCAGAAGCTAGACAAGATGAGTTCTGTGTCCTCCAGAATTTTGAAAGTCAAGCCAAACCATCCATAGGGGAGAGTTAGGTAGTCAGGGACATAACCAATAATGGGGAACCAATTATCCTTCATCCAATATTGGAAGGAAAGAGAGCACTTAGATTTGTATGCAAATCTACATACTAGGGCACAAAGGGATAGGTGACAGGTTTCCTCAAGTCCCATGTCCATGCCAATGACTAGTCGACAGTGTGCCTTTTTGGGCTTCCAGGATTTAGAAGGAAACCTGTGTCTAGTGTGCTTACGAAGCTTAGAAACATGCTGAGGGAAGCCTTCTGTCGTGGTCGTAACAGGCTTGTAATGATCATTGATGAAAGAAGAGACTGCTTTAGGAGGATCAGATGCTCTGTTTACTACAACCGGAGAGCTCAGAGTTTGAACTAACTCCAAAGGAGAATGAGAGACTTCCGAAAGATGATCAGTAAAACACAAGTTTGTTAAGTTAATGCGATCCTGACTTGGTAGATTGGGAGGAGTGCAAGAAGGAAGTAATGAATGCGGCAATAAAGTCTTCACAACATACTTGTTGATTCGTTGTGTATGAACAGATCTGACGGGACCCTTCCTGTCCTCTCCATCCTCACCCTTAGTACTCATTCTGTGCCTAGC
The DNA here is from genome assembly GCA_010110895.2 of Picea sitchensis. Taxonomy (NCBI): domain Eukaryota; kingdom Viridiplantae; phylum Streptophyta; class Pinopsida; order Pinales; family Pinaceae; genus Picea; species Picea sitchensis. The sequence goes on from SNQJ01S0105073.1 coordinate 69,975, forward strand.
AAGGTAAGGTGCCACCTTGTCTGATAGTCATATGAAAATAGAAGAAATAAATAATGAAACAGTAGGTGGGTGATCAGGGGATCAAATTTTGCTCAAAAATTCAAAGTGCTTGGAATCGCTTCAAAATGGATGAGAGCGCAGGCCTCGTCGTTGCGAACCCAACACAACTCGTTTTGTCTCAAACGGATGTCGGAAGCGATAGATATTGCAATCAGTTCATAAATTCAAACAGGCAAAAAAAGGATGCTGACTGTACAGTCCATACGGGCTGACGTGGCAGGGCCGTACGACCGTATGATGATGTGGCATGTGATGACATGGCAGATTTTGGTTGGCTGTTGAGGGCGAATGATATCTCAACACATGGCATTGTTTGGTCAAGTGATTGGGTGCCACATGGCCCAATCATGGGCTGCTACATGGCACCCCTTTATTGGCTTTTGGTTGTTATGTAAAATTATATTGGAGTTCGTGGGGTTCGACCCCCGGACCTCCCCTCCACATAACGCCTTCGCAAAGACCATTCGACCAACGGACCATTGGTTGTGACTTAATATGTATATGAGTTCGATTGTATTTAAATTCAAATTATGTGACCGTTGGCGGGGGGGGTCAGGCCGGGGCTTAGCCCTGGCCCGCGGTCGTTTGATTGTATATATGACCATGCCATATATTATATAACCCGACAGTTGGTCCGTGGTCGTTTGATTGTATATTTGACCATGCTATATATTATATAACCTGACAGTTGGCATGCGCGGGGTTTTAAACTTAGCCCGTGATTCTTTGAATTGTGCCATGTGTGCATGACCAGAGCGCGGGGAGTTAGTACCATTGGCATGGTTTCAACCGTTTATCCCTTTTTTCCATAGCGCGCGGTCATATGACCCCCACGTGCCCAGGTGCTAGGCGGTTAGGGTCTGGCGTGCCCATAACCGTCCTACAGTTTGCACCATTGGCGCAGTTGCACCCGGTGCTGGGTTTTTATGCTATATATTGCATGTGTGACAGGTTCATTGAAAAAGGGTGCATTTTGTAGATGCAGAGACAACAAGCTTGAAGGGGGGACTTCCAAGAGGCCAAACTTCTTCGTTTTTCGACCGATTGAGGTGCCGAAAAAGCCCAGCTAGGGGTTTTTGAACGCTCTGAAGCCATTGGAGCAGTCAGTTGGTCAGTTTGAGCATTGTAAGGCATGTTTTTGAGAACTTTGAGCAATTAATAATAATGATCCATTGGAAGTTGGACCAGGAGATGTAGCCCAAGAGAGGGGTGAACTCCTTTATCAATTGTTGTGTTTTATGTGCTTATGTTCATTGATTATGCTGCTGTCTATGTGTATTTTGCATGAGTAATCCTTAAAATTATGTGTTGCAAAGTTGATCCATTTTCTTTTAACACATAACATTTACTTGCAATAATTTAAAGATTTTCAAGTCTTCTTCATTTTTAGATCAAGTTGGTATCAAAGTACTAGTTTTTGAAGACTTGATTGTTTTGCAAATGTTTTGTTTATGATGCTCACAAGGTTGAAACTCACAAGAGGAGAAGGTCAACTTGTGGAGCCTGGACCAGAGACAGCCCAAGAGAGGGGTGAACTCCCTTTATCAATTGTTGTGTTTTATGTGCTTATGTTCATTGATTATGTTGTCACTATGTGTGTATTTTGTATGAGTAATCCTTAAAATGGTGTTGCAAAGTTGATCCATTTCTTTTAACACATAACATTTATTTCAATAATTTAAAGATTTTCAAGTCTTCTTCATTTTAGATCAAGTTGGTATCAAAGCACTAGTTTTGAAGACTTGATTGTTTTGGTAAATGTTTTGTTTATGATGTCACAAGGTTGAACTCTCACAAGAGGTCAACTTGTGGGAGCTGCCTCATCCGACAAGGAGGAAGTATATACCATCACCACAAGAAGTTTTCAGGGAGGCATTCACCAAGCGGCCTATGAAGAAAGTCATGAACTGTTCCCGCAGTAAGATGAATATCTCAGAAAGGCTGTCATAGATATGAGAGAGATGATGAAGATCTGATGGAAAGGAACATATTGGTCGCAAGGCAAGGCTCCAACCCTTCAAGGTATTATAAAGCAAGCAGGACAAAACTCCAAAATCTGGTGAGCCAAGTGCTTCTCCACCACCCTCCTCCATATTCTTCTTCTTCTTCTACCGGCCAAGACCTCTTCACTCTCCTTAAGGACATGGTAAAACTCTTCAAGAAATTCTCTCCATTAAAGCTTGATATAAAATTTGAATTGCCAATATACAATGGAGAAGTTAATGTCAGAAGTTAGATAATTGGATACTGGCAATTGAAGTATACAGAATACACAAAAATTCAAGATGATGAAACCAAATTTCAGCTTGCTAGTACTGATAGTGTAACACTTATTTGGTGGGAATCCAAGACTCGTGAGGATATGAAAGGCATGGTAAAATTTTGATTTCTTGGAATGATTTCTCATTATCGCAATTAAAACACGACCCATTGCATATGTCGCGCAACTATGGAATGGCAAAATCTTAGACAAGCTAAATGATTTAGTGCAAAGCTTCACTGTGAATTTAGAGAAGAGCTTTGGTTTTGGAGTAGATTTGTCTTTCAAGAAACTTTGCTCAAATATATTGAGCTTTACATATAGTTATTTGAGACATACTATACCATGTTTAATCCTTCGAATCTAGATGAAGTTTGTGTACAAGATACTCATTTAAAGGGAAGGAACGATACTCATGAGGGTAATAAGAAGACATTAAGCCATGGAGACAAGGGAAAGAAGAAGTTCAAGGGCACGGACAGGAAGAATGCTTCGTGGAAGAAAGAGGGAGAAAAAGTTCACATGTAAACATTGTTCAAAGATGGCCATGATGTAGGGAAGACCATTGTTGGAAGTCATCCTAAAAGAAGACCCAAAAAGTTTGGCAACAACAACAGTGAGCCAAGACTCAGGACTGCTCAAATGATTTAGGTTCTGATTCGTGATGAAACAAAGATCACAGCTATGGGTTACCAAGGTAATAATTTTTTTTCTAGTACTAGCTCTTCAAGCAATAATAATGTCAATGTAACTCAACAAGAGAAAGCGAGAATTGAACTTTTCAGCCATAAGGCTTGTTTCAAAGCATACTAAGATAGACACTTTATTTAATACTGGATCTCAAGAAAACCTTGCAGTATTTCTCAAGAAACTATTAAGAAACTTAAGTTGAAACACCCACATCCTAAGCCATGCACCTCTTGGTTGGATATGTGATAATGCTAAGTCACAAGTAACAAGAGAAGGTGTAAACTTAGGTTTGCTAACACTGCAAATTTCGATGGAGGTATTTGATGTTATTCCGTTTTTGGATATCCGTATTGTGTTGGGAAAAGCCCATATTTGTACTGTATAGGAAAGCTATTTTGCATCACATGAGAATAAGTATTGAAGTTTTTTTAAAGATGGGGTTATACACGTTAGATCCCACACAAAGAAGCATAAATTACCACAATGTTTTAAGAGGATTAAGCAATTAGTAAAATTCGTTCTCTTAATGATCAAACCTAAAGACAATGTTGAAAAAAGTACTGACATGTTGCAACCGAATTATTTGAAGTTGTTAATCAATATGATGAATGTTTAAAGAACCAAGGGGTTGCCTCCTCCTAAAAGAGGGAATCCAACATGAAATTCACAAAATAAGATTGTCCACTTCAAACATTGGTATGTATAGAATGCCGGTCATGGTGCCACCGAGATTAAAAACAAATCGTGGAGTTGCCTTCGGCTGTGCTGGTTATTGTAAATGCCTATGTGGATCTCCAAATTTGTTTTAGTTCCAAAGAAAGATGGTACATGGCGTATACATCGCGCTTTGAACAAAATTGCTGCTTGAAGAATCATTATCCCTTCTTCCTAAATTTACGATTTGTTTGATCAATTAAAAGATGCCAACATTTCACTAAGTTAGATTTGAGAAGTGGATATCATTAGATCCGGATTGCCAAGGGAGACACATGGAAGACATCTTTAAAACTAAGCAAGGTTTGTTTGAATGGATGGTAATGCCTTTGATCTTTGCAATGCACCCTACTTCATGAGAGCAGAACCATGTCTTAAGGCCTTTCTCTCATGATTGTGTTATTGTCTACTTCTAGATGATATTTTGATCTTTAGCAACTGGAAGAGCATACATGTGAAACAAGTTTTTGATGTTTCGAGAAAGAACAGTTTGTTTTGAAGTTGTCCAAATGTAAATTTGGCAAAACTTCACTTATTTACTTAGGGAATATTGTTGGTGGAGGTGAATTAAAATTGATCCTCCAAGGTCAAAGTCATTTTGGAATGGTCCGCACTCAACAATGTGATGAGGTAAGAAGTTTTTGGGAGCCACCCAATATTGAGGAAAGCCGCCATTAACTTTCTTCCATTGGTACCCATTACATGTCAGTGACAAGTGTCAAGCAAGTCACAGTAAGCAACAAAAGAGGTTTTGATAATTTCTTGAAAGAAAAAAGTTCAGCTCAACGCCAGCTCTGCATCTCCAAATTTAAGACAACCTTTGAAATCCGCATGCATGCAATTATGCAATGGGGCAGCTTTTGCTACGCGATGGTAGTTTCAATGAGCTACCCCGAGACGCTTAATGGTGCCGGATTAATTATCCTACTTATGATAAAGGGACCAGTATGCATTGGTTCAGCGTAAAAATGTCATTATTTGTTGGGGAAAAGAAACCATTATTCACATCGATCATCAACCTCTGCAATACTTATAATCAAAGACAAAGCTACAACAAGCTAGGCACTTTAGATGGATGTGGGTTTTCTTCAATAGTTTCATTTGGTTATCGTGTATAAGAGAAGGGCATTTTTAACAAAGTCATTGATATCCTTTCAAGGCCTATTATTAGTGCTTCAGCTTATTCTTAAGAAGAGTCCTATAATGCATGAAAGTTATGTGGAGCAATAACATTCTAGATACCGATTTCAAAGAAGTGTATGAAACTCTTTGTGCCACTCTAACCATGTTGAAGAATTGACTATCATGTGCATAATAATCTCTTGTATCATCTTTGGCAAGTTGTATTCCATAGTGGGAAAGAATCAACATCATAAGTGTTACATTCTTCTGTTGTCGGGTCATTTTGGTGTAGGAAAGACAAGGGCTAATTTGCAAAGATATTGCTTACCAGCCTAAAATGAATGAAAAGTGTTTCAAGATATGTTTGAGGATGTTCAAGCAGTGCCACAAGTAAACCTAGCAATCGAAAAGTTGGGTTTGTATACTCCACTTCCGCCTCCTTCTCAACCTTTGGGAAAGCATTTCCGCGGATTTGTAGGTGGTTTACCTATGTCGAGATCTAAGTCATGATTATCTTTATAAGTTGTGGTTGATCAATTTAGAAAATGTGTATTTTGATGCCTTGTACCAAGGTGTTACAATAGAAAAATGACATTTTTTTCAAATGTTTGGGTGCATTTTGATCGTCGGTCCATTATTTTCCCCGGATCGATTCTCGATTTGTTGGAAGTTTTGGGCACTCATGGACACCAAACTTAAAAGAGCACCACTTTTCATCCGCAAACAAGTATCGCATGCAGGTGGTAAATCGCATGCTGGTGCATCTTCTTCATTCTTATTGCGGTAAAGAAGCATCCTAAACTTTGGGATGAACATTTACACTACATTCAAGATGCAATCGAAAGAAGACTCCCCTCGACTCAAACGCCGCCATTTGAAGCATGTTTTGGCTATTTGCCCAGTCTCCTTTAGATTTTTATCTTTGGGAAAGATATTGCTGGCGATGGTCATGACATTGATAGGGCGTAAAAGTTCATTGAACAAATTCACCGGATACATCAAGTGGTGCAAGAAGTTGGAAAAGAGTCGTGCCAAGTATAAGACGAGACATGACAAGCATTTTGTTGATCATAGTTTCCAAGTTTGGGATGAAGTTTGGCTTTACATCGTGAAAGGAGAGGCTTAAAGGAGAAGGTAAAAAAGTTGAACCGGCCCATATGGTCCTTTTAAGATTATCAACAAGATTGGTAACAATGCTTTTCATTTAGATTTGCCTCCTTATATGCAGATGTATGCAGTTGTTAATGTTGAGAATTTGAAATTGTATGAGCCTCCATTGATTGATGATCAAGGAGAGCATGTTCAGATTCCTTCCATAGATGATTTTTCTCCAGAGTATCTTACAAAAATGCATGAAGACACCATCCTTGACAGAAGAATGCGAACTTCAAAACGAGGAAATGTGGAGTATCTTCGAGTTGATCTTAAAGGGATGAATCCAAGTAAGGCCAAGTGGATTAAGGTTGGAAGGGTGAGGGAACTATACCCTCATCTTCACATAGACTGAAAATAGTCTTTTGGAGGTCCAAAAGATTCCTAATGGGGAGGTGTGATCAGGGGATCAAATTTTGCTCAAAAATTCAAAGTGCTCGAAATCACTTCAAAACAGACGAGAGCGTAGGCCTCATCGTTGCAAACCCAATGCAACTCGTTTCATCTCAAATGAATGTCGGGAGCGAGAGATATTGCAATCTGTTCATAAAGTCAAACAGGAAAAAAAAGGACGCTGACTATACAGTCCGTACAGGCTGACGTGGCAGGGTTGTACGATCACACGATGACATGGCATGTGATGACATGGAAGAGTTTGGTTGGCTATTGAGGGTGAATGTATCTTGACATGTGGCATTGTTTGGTTAAGTGATTGGGTGCCACGTGGCCCAATCATGGGTTGCCACGTGGCATCCCTTTATTGGCTTTTGGTTGTTATGTAAAATTATATTGGAGTCTGTGGGGTTCGACCCCCGGACCTCCCCTCCACATAACGCCTTCGCAAAGACCATCTGACCAATGAACCATTGGTTGGGACTTAATATGTATATGAGTTCGATTGTATTTAAATTCAAGTTATGTGACCGTTGGCGAGGGGGTCGGGCCGGGGCTTAGCCCCGACCCACGGTCGTTTGATTGTATATATGACCATGCCATATATTATATAACCCGACAGTTGGTCCACGGCCGTTTGATTGTATATTTGACCATGCTATATATTATATAACCCGACAGTTGGCGCACGCGGGGTTTTGAACTTATCCCGTGGTTCTTTGAATTGTGCCATGTGCCCACGACCAGAGCGCGGGGAGTTAGTACTGTTGGCACGGTTTCAACCGTTTGGCCCTTTTTGCCATAGCGCACGGTCATATGACCCCCACATGCCCAAGTGCTAGGCGGTTAGGGGCTGGCGCACCCATAACCGTCCTACAGTTTGCACTGTTGGCGCGGTTGCACCCGGTGCTGGGTTTTTACGCTATATATTGTGTGTGTGCCAGTTTCATTGAAAAAGGGTGCATTTTGTAGATGCAGAGACAACAAGCTTGAAGGGGGGACTTCCAGGAGGCCTAACTTCTTCGTTTTTCGACCGATTGAGGTGTCAAAAAAGCCCAGCTAGGTGTTTTTGAATGCTCTGAAGCCATTGGAGCAGTCGGTTGGTCAGTTTGAGAATTGTAAGGCATGTTTTTGAGCACTTTGAGCAATTAATAATAATGATCCATTGGAAGCTGGACCAGGAGATGTAGCCCAAGAGAGGGGTGAACTCCTTTATCAATTGTTGTGTTTTATGTTCTTATGTTCATTGATTATGATGTTGTTTATGTGTATTTTGCATGAGTAATCCTTAAATTTATGTGTTGCAAAGTTGATCCATTTTCTTTTAACACATAACATTTACTTGCAATAATTTCAAGATTTTCAAGTCTTCTTCATTTTTAGATCAGTTGGCCCCTTCTTTCAATGTTTAGGACTGTCGGAGGATTAAATCTGAAAGGAAGTATAAGAATCCAGAGGGTTAACCATCTAAAGGTAAACTAACTGTGACAATCGCCCCACCTAATAGATGAAGTTGTAAAAAATGACAAATAGAAATAGGCACATTTCCAGTTAGCAACTCGATGAAGATAAGACGATGATTAAGAGGTAAGAAGTCAAATACTAAGGAAAAGGTCAGCTAAGTGGGGTTCTGAAGAAGTTATGCTAAAAAAGAAACAAGAGAATCACCCGAGAACATTCTAAATACTTTAAACGATCAGGTGTGCCTAGAGAGTGGAAAAAATGAGTAATGTAGAAG
>SNQJ01S0105073.1:80657-92987 GCA_010110895.2 Picea sitchensis
CTCACAAATCCCAATCCAAGGATGTATGTGTCAGACTTTTGGTACCACATTTTAGGTGATTGTTTCAAACCATATAGTGATTTTTTTAGCTTAGAGATAACTCTTTCTTTCCATTCACTACAAATCCTTCTGGATGCTTCATGTAGATTTCTTCTTCCATATCCCCATGTAGGAATGTCATCTTCACATCCATCTGTTCTACTTCAAAATCAAAAGCAACAACAATAGATAAAATAAATCTAATAGAGGTTAATTATCTTGGTGGAGGAGACAGTGGGATGTAGAGATGGTTAGGGTTTGGATCAAGGACAGAAGCAGACAACAACGTGGAGACCACAGGTGAAAATCTAGGAAGGGATCCGGGGAGGACTGGAACTAGTGCAACAATGGAGGGAAACAAAAAGGAGGCGACAGAACCTCAAGACATGGACATAGTAACCCAGGAAGAAAAAGAAGGGAACAATAAGAATTTATTTAAGGAAGTAGTGTCAAGGGGACCCATCCTGACTTCCAAATACAAAGGAAAGGACAAGGTACATCTGGCTCAGAAAGTGGGCCAAAACCAAGAATAGGACAAAAAGTTTCAAAACGAATGTCTGTCAAAAACGACGAAGAACCCAAGGTACGAGGCTACATCTTCGCTCATCAAAGAGTACATCCAGCATATGAAGGACCATGCACTTATCAGAAAGTTCATGGGACTCTGTCCATCGGATAAAGCGCTCATGTTCTGGGTTCAAACCCAATGAAAATTCAAAGGCAGCATGCACGCCAAATTGGGATCAAAAGGATTCTTTACGGTAATTTTCTCTTACTCAACTAATAGAAGTAGAATATTTGATGAAGGGCCCTATTTCTGTAATTTAGTTGGTTTACATCTGAGATACTAGACTGAGAGGTTCAACACTGAGAAGGAGGACTTCACATTGGCCCTGGTCTGGATCAGACTATATTCTTTGCCACATGAATTTTGGCACCAAGAAACTCTGGAAAGAATAGGGGATACTTTCATCTAGTATTTTAAAACATCGGAGATAACAAGGATAGGGAAATACACCTCATACACACAAATCTGCATGTACATGAATGTAGCTAGATCCCTGTCGGAATCCATAGTGATATCATTTCAAGACTAGGACTGGGTCCAACCTATAGACTATGAGAACATCCCATTTTGGTGCAAAAAATTCCATGAACATGTGCATTTATACAGGGAATGTCCCCAAAACTCAATCCCATAACATAACAAGGGGAGAGAGGAAAAATATGGGGAGGGATTTACAAAGATACCCAATAAGAGGAAGGTAGCGAAAAAGGGACCTTAGAACACATGAGAGACATCTAAGAAAATATTAAATAGCTTTCAGGCACTAACAGTCAAAGAAAAACCATACACAAAGGGGGAGAGACTAGAATAGAGCCCAACTATCTCGCTGGTGAATCCGGCCCCAGAAGATAGGAAAACAAAGGAGATTCAGAAACGCTGCAAAGTGGAACCTCCAAGCCCCACAAATCCTGAGAAGGAGGAGGAAAATATAATGAAGGAAACCTCAGACATAGAGGGATCTCAGGAAGAAATGGAGGAGGAGGAGGAACCACAGAACATGGAGTTGGAGGAATCAGAGGTAGATCTCAAAGCCCTCATCCAAGCCCATGGGGAGAAGGAGATAAATAAGATCCAGGAGATAAAAATTAGACAACTATACCGAGAAATAAAGAAAAGAGAGGGTAATAAGGGGGGCCAATAGATACCCATAACCTTGGCAAGTAGCTTGGGAATTAAGTGCAACACCCTCAAGAACCTGAAAAAACCACCAAGGGAGGAAAATAAGAGAGGTTGAAAACCCCACAAGCAAGTCCTGGAGGAAACATGAGCTTTATTGATAGCTTCAGGGAAAGTAGTAGGGATTCGAGAGAAGTACTTCCATTCCCAACCAAAATGTTAAGAATTAAAGTAATATCATGGAATATAAGGGGACTAAAGGCACCATCAAAGCACAAAACGTTGAAAAAGAATCTAACACAGGAAAAAATGGATTTTATGCTATTACAAGAGACTAAGTGTGATGGAGAAACAATGGGTAAGATAGCCCCCAAAATATGGAAGAACAATGAAATGATTTGTATATAAGCAGAATGAGCGGCAGGGGGATTAACAACCCTATGGAACCCAGAGACCTTCAAAGTGGAATGGGTTCATCAATGTCCAAGAATCCTGACCATCCATTATAAGGACCTCAGAAAAAGAGAACATGGATTCATATCCAATGCATATGGACCCCCAAACCAGGATTCAAAAAGAGGAATTCTAGGAACCCTCATGCAATTAGAGAAACTACTGCAAGGCCAACATTGGATAATTGGGGGAGACTTTAACCTGATAAAAACCCTTGAGGAAAAGAAAGGAGGGGTCAGAAAATTAGACCTGGAAAATAAAAAACTTAAGGAATCCCTGGAGGAATTAAATTCGGTGGATCTCCTGACTCAGGGGGGGCATGTTCACCTAGAATAATTGGAGAGGGGGGACAAAGCATGTGGAAGAGAGGCTAGATCAGTTTCTGGTTTTTGAGAAGTTCTTCCATCATTCTCAAGGACTGGGAACAAATATCTTACCTTTCCCAGACTTGAACCACTGACTGATCCTAATTAGTTGGGAGACGCAAAGCCCCCAATGCCCAAAACCTTTTAGATTTGAGAAATTATGGACAAGAAGCCCAGAATTTCTCCCTATGATTTCAACATGGTGGAATAGTCAACCCAAACTCTATGGGACCAAAATGTACCAATTCCAACAAAGGCTAAAATACACAAAATCCTACATTAAAAAATGGAACAAGGAGGTTTTCAGAAATATCCAGGAGGAAAGGAGAAAATTAGAAGGGAGAATGGAGGAGTTGCAACAACAAATCATCCTTCAGGGGCTATCCCCACTTCTGTGACTGGAGGAATCCCAACTTCAGCAGGAAATATCAGAGAGAGGCACCCAAGAAGAGATCCTTATTCGATAGAAATCGAGGGTCCAATGGCTTCAGGAAGGAGACAAAAACACCAAATTCTTCCACAACTCTCGTCTATGTCCTAGAACCCAAAACATGATATCCACCCTCCAGAAAATCGATGGCGCAGTGGAAGAGTCTCATGACAAGATTGAATCAGAGCTCGTGAACTACTATAGGACCCTCCTGACCAAGCCAAAAGTGGACATGAAGGTAGAAATCCACCAGATAATAGAGGAAATTCTGACTTTGATATCGACAGATCAAAACAAGAGTCTCATTTGCCATATATCTATGGAAGAGGTGTATTTTTTTAAAACCTGTTGGAGCGTAATAGGTAGATATGTTTGGGAGGTGGTAGAGGAATCAAGGAAAGGATAGTCAGTGCTTCAAGTGTTCAACACCACATTCTCAAACCTCATCCCAAAATAAATTATAGCTCAAACAACAGACAATTTCCCCCCGACCTCTGTATGCAATGTAATCTACAAGATCATCAAAAATGTCATTTCTAATAGGATGAAACCCATCTTGCAAACAATTATCTCCCCATAGTAGGGAGGGCTTGTGGAAGGTAGACAAATATTAGATGGTATAATAGTGGCCCATGAAACTATTCACTCCTTGAAAATGAAGGGGAAGTTGGGTATGCTAATAAAGCTAGACCTCTCAAAATCTTATGAGAGGATAAATTAGGACTTCCTACACGAAATTCTAGAAGCTTTCGGGTCCGATAAGGAGTGTATTTCTTGGATCATGGCTATGATCTCTTCTTACTTATTTGCGATTCTGATCAATGGCTACCCCTTGTAAACTTTAAGCCTTCAAGGGGAATCAGACAGGGGGACCCCCTGTCCCCCTTCCTATTCATAATCATGGCCGAGGGCTTGGGGAGATACATTAAGAGATCCATAACAGTAGAGGAACCACGAGGTATGAAAATAACCTCAAACTCATATGCTCTCACCCATATCCAATTCGTGGACGACACTCTACTATTAGGAAAGACCATAGTCAAGGAAGCCTGACTGATTAGAAATAACCTAAATCTCTTCATGGCAGTGTTGGTGTTGAGTCTCAAAATTGTCGCATTTTCATCCTCTTTTCCTTTTGCCATTCCTCACATTCTATCACTTCATTTAACAATTCATTATACTCTTTTCATGAATACATTTGGGTTTCACCTTATTATTTTCCACTTTATTCATTTTAGTATTAAAAGAGAATTTATGATTAAATATTAGAAAATTGACATATTTTCATTTATATCTCAAAGTTGGATGAGTTTTGTAATGTGTAGGAATATTTTAAGACTCTAACAAAAGTATTATTCAATCTTCTCAAATCTTTTCTCCAACCTTTGAATATTTGAGTATAATTATTCAAGCATATTCAAAGGAGAAAGATCATGGAGATATGGATAGAATTTCTTATCAAATATATTAAGGATTTGTGAGAGGATTTGTAGAGATAAGTATTATGTAATTATTAGCAAATTGGTTGTACCTACTTGAGAGGAAAGTGGATCTACATTTATTAGTTGCTTATCCTCTTTTCAAAGCAACTCATGTATAAATAAGGGTGCTTTCTCTCCATTTGAAAGGAGTAGGAGTTAGTGAAAGAGTGGAGTTAATAAGTGTGTGAATGATTAAGTGAGTTAGTCATTTTATAGAGGTTGGATTGGAATGCTATGTAATAGAGTTTATGATTTAATACAAACATCTTGATTTCTACATATTGAGTAAAGAATTCTTTATTATGAGTTAGTGGTGTTGATTTCATGTGAGCTCACTAGTTGCTTGTTATATATTATTTGTCTTTTATGCAATTTCATGCTTTCATAATTAGATTCATTTCATGTAATTTCATGCTTTCTTAATTAGATTTATTTCATGCAACTTCTTGTTTTCCTAATTAGATTCAATTTCAGTTGTGTGTTTCCTTTTCAAGCATTAGATTAAGCCAGTTTCACTTTAATTATGCATATATTGTGCATGTGCCTCGTAAGTTTACAAACTACTTTCATTCTTTCTTGTCGACTTTAGATTAGGCTAGACCAGGCTCTAATCCTGTGTTTCTCGCGCCTGCACCTTGAAGCTTACGAAATCCTCAAGTTGACAATTAAATAGTTGGGTAATTAATTAATTGACAATATTTAACACCAACATTTTGGCACCGTTGTCAGGGAGGTGCTAAAGGGTTTAGAGCATAGGGAGGTTTCTTTTTTTTCTCCAAAGCCTTGACTGTTCCTTTCATGCAAATGTGTTTCTTTTCATGCAAGTGTGTTTATTTTCATGCAAGTGTAGTGAAAGAAGCTTGTCTGGAAGTGTTGTCATCATTAAACAAAGGAATGATTGATTTCGAGGGAAGTAATATCTCATAATCCCTAGGGAAAATTGATATAGAAATGAGCCAGTAGAATTCTAGAAAGAACAAAGAAGAAACTCTGGCAGCCATTTAGGAAATGAGCCAGATTGACCTTCTTAAAATCAATAAATTGTTAGTGAATCCAAGTTCACAGTTCCAGGCCACAACTCAAGAAGTGCAAAAGATATGAGAAATTCTGCCTTGGATAGAAAGGAAATTATTCACTTTCAAGGTAAATGAAAAGATTGAGCCTTCAAGGTTCATAGTGGAATTATTGGATAAATGCAACCAATGTATTGAACATGGAAAATCAAGCTCAACATTGAGCAAGTAAGAAAATGAGCATATTTCCCTTCCCTTTTGCCCTCTCTACCTTTCACCTTCCAACAACCATTTATCTCATCCGCTCGCATTCTAGCCTCCACTTATCCACACTTCATCATCATACACTTGTTCCATTATCATTCTTCCCACAGACAATTACTTTTTCCTGCGCCAGTTATCCATTCCTTGACGAGCCATGCAGTGTTATTCATCTGATTATCCTCCCCCCTGATCTTAACTATGATTCATTGCATTGTTGAACATATCTGGAAGGACAGATGGCAAAAAAACTAAAACGATCAAGACAATACACTGAATCATTAAGGTGGCCTATATGACATCTATATTCAGCCTAAAGGACTAAGGAAAGGAAGCATTTTTTCCAGCAGATGAAGAGACAGAGGAGAATGCCAACGGAGCTCATCAAATTTTACACACTGTTGTCTTATTCAGATATATGTTATTTTAATTAAATACTATAAGAAGTCCAACCGTTTTGAGTTTCGACAGATTTTGTATACATATATAGATTCAAGATCTATTCAGAGTTGCTTCTTGCCGGATGTAATAGAAAAATATCTCCTTTTTTAGTATTAATACAAGTGCAGACAAAGATTCTAATTTTCGTTCAGTTAGAGTTATGTGTTTCTTCTATATTTCCATATCTTCAAATTTCCTTATATAATTCCTTGATAAGTGATTGGTTTCAATTTAGTATTACAACTACTGTAATCATATTATATCAACAATTCATTAAGTAAGGATTTTTTCCTCTGTATTTATTGTGAGTAAAAAAGACCTGCAAGCTGTGTGAATTATTGTATTTCATATCCTGTTCAAGGGTGCACTCTCTACTTTTATTCCACTGCAAATAAGGTGAGATTCATCTGCAATTGATGCCTATCTTTGTTTAACATTTTTGTACTCTTGCTCCACACAATTTGATATTATAATTGTGACTCAGACAATGGAATACAGCCTTTGTACTGTTCGATTATTAATTTCATTAAAGGATTATTTCTGATATAACTAAAGGTAGGAAAAGCACTCATTTAAAACATTTTCTTAAAACAATCTTGATGCCTGACATTACTCTTTGAGCCTTAAGATTAATCTCAGGAACAATACCATGTTTTCTCCAACTCCAATGCTCCTCTTTTCTGTTCTTTTCTTGTTGTTCATGCAAAAACACAATTGTCCAAAAATTGCCCACTTGGCCATACAAGTTTTCTCTCCTTTGTCTTGCTTTCTTGATTTACACTCTTCCCCAAACTAATTGTACTCAGTCCCATGCTCCCAATGAATATGGGATGTGACTTTTCACACCCACCCTCTTACATGAATTCAATGATTGGCTTTGGGAACACTCAACAACAGAATATAAGGTTTACTCAAAACATTGAAATCATGGAAAAGGATTGGGAATTAAACTCATGAATAGAATCCCCTTTCTAGACCCCCCTCCTCTCATGTAGATTAATCAGCACCCATATCTATCCATGTCCCCTTACCAGTTGGCANCAATGAATATGGGATGTGACTTTTCACACCCACCCTCTTACATGAATTCAATGATTGGCTTTGGGAACACTCAACAACAGAATATAAGGTTTACTCAAAACATTGAAATCATGGAAAAGGATTGGGAATTAAACTCATGAATAAAATCCCCTTTCTAGACCCCCCTCCTCTCATGTGGATTAATCAGCCCCCATATCTATCCATGTCCCCTTACCAGTTGGCATCACATTTTATTTATTAAAATTCATAAATGCAATTCACATATACATCGCTTGGTCACAACCATACATTACATCTACATGAAGCATTGATTAAACTAGGGATTATAGTGGGGACATTACATCCACGTCCATGCTTTGGATTAATAGGGACATTAGTACAATTATTTTTACTCTTAAATGATGAATTTAGAATATTTCTTTGTTACAATCTCTCTTCTCTCTCTGATTTGCAAAATATTTGTTGATCTCGATAAAATGACCCATTTGTCTCTGCTATTGTTCCACCTTGAGTAGCATTCTCTCTAAGAATAAATTATAATTGCTTAATAGTTAACTTGATTCATCTTCCCAACGATTGGGTTGCTCAACTATTCTTGGATATAATGCTCAAATTATTCACATATTCTCGTTGTTCAAGTTTATGTCATGTCAACATGCCTCACTGTAGGTTTGCCTTTCAATTTTCCTAGTTGGTATTTTCTAGGGCATTCCCCAACAGTGAAAAATATCATCTGCATTTTATAGGTGGTATATTACTTTGTCTATTGCCCATGTTTAAGTTACTAATTTTATTAAGTCCCATTTTGAGTAGAAAAAACCCGATCTAGAAAACCCAATCACTTATTTTCTCCTTTAAAGATTTTTCCCTAATTTCCTCAGTTCCGTAGTCCTTGGATGATGAAATCGTTAGCTAGATTTATTTCCTAGACATTATGTGTTCTTCCTTGTGTTAGGAAAACCCAGTGTTGATTTCTCAGTATTAACTTAATAGCCATTGAACATCAATTTGCACAAAGAGTCATTATTTCGTTAGTGAATGCCTCATCTCTTGATCATATTTTGGAATATTTTTTCTTGGAAATTTTGTCCCTGCATTTCTTATTTTCTTCCCGTTGATTTGTTTTCCTTCTTGTTGACAAAAAGGGTTCTTCTTTTATTGAGAAAGGGCCTCATCTCTCTTTTTCTCAATAACCAAGCAATTAATAAATTCTCAATGTGTTTCCCCCTTCTTCTCACCCACCCTTTATTCTCTGACCATGAGTCCTTTTACTTTATGCTTGACACAAGCCTTCTACTTGATACTTGAGGGATTGGTTTTTTTTCCTCTCGATCAATCACATGATCTCCTTTAACCCTCATCACATCCTACCATACATTTTTGGAAACCTTCCCTTGCTTAGTAGACTACCGCTTTTCTCAATGACTTGAGACTTGGCCAATTTTCCAACTTTCCATTATCTTTGAATTCAATACACATCGGACTTAACCAATTTAAGGGTTGGATTTTAAATCGGAGCTTCCCCTTTTGGGAGGTTTTTATTCCCCCACAAATCAATATTTTTAGAGAAGGTGAGGAGATATCTCTTTTATCTATTCCTATAACTTTTGTATTTCAATGGAACTTCAACTTTCAAGGCAACATGAAACATTTTGTGCTTACATCCATAGGCCTCACATGTTTTTGTCTAGAGAGTGACATCTTTCCTCATCCTTTGTCTATACCTTAAGCTCCATATCTTCAACCAATGGTAACAGAACAAACTCTTCTTCCTTGTAATTGAAAAGTAAAATTTTGAACAATTTGAGATTCTCTGCATTGACGATAGAGTAAATCCCCATATACAAAGGAAAATGCAATCAAAAAAATTTATTTCCCATCTAATTTATGTTCTTGAATGAACCATATCAAATGGGCTTAATATTCTTCTTTGGTCCTTGCACTTACATTGTTTTGAAATGTAACCACACCAAGTCCTCCACTGTGAAATCATTGTCAACTTTGTGCTTATCAAGTCACTCCATATGCCTTTGTTGTGCCCATCATAACTACTCTTTGACCTACCTATGGATATTATTTGATATTCTTTGCAAAAACTTTCTAAATTTCATTTTTTAACAACCTTGAATGGTGGAAACATATCCAACAAAATTATAGAGTCTCAAGTCAAAAGGCACGTGAGATAAATTTAATCCAAATTGTATCTTGAGGATATATTTGTTGCTAGAACTATGGAAAACTTAGTTGAAGAAGTACTAAATATACATAAGGATTTCATTCAAGGTCTTAAGATGATTCTAATTGTAATCCTTAATAAATAGAACAAGGGTTTGATTCATCACTCATATATTCCCATCAATTTGAGGGTGAAATGTCATACTCCTTAATTTTTTGTCCATAATGCCTTCTAAATGTTTCTTAGGGACATGTTTTAATTGTTGTTAATGATGGACTTCAACAATCCAAAGTGTACCTAGATGCGCTAAAAGATGANTCACTCCATATGCCTTTGTTGTGCCCATCATAACTACTCTTTGACCTACCTATGGATATTATTTGATATTCTTTGCAAAAACTTTCTAAATTTCATTTTTTAACAACCTTGAATGGTGGAAACATATCCAACAAAATTATAGAGTCTCAAGTCAAAAGGCACGTGAGATAAATTTAATCCAAATTGTATCTTGAGGATATATTTGTTGCTAGAACTATGGAAAACTTAGTTGAAGAAGTACTAAATATACATAAGGATTTCATTCAAGGTCTTAAGATGATTCTAATTGTAATCCTTAATAAATAGAACAAGGGTTTGATTCATCACTCATATATTCCCATCAATTTGAGGGTGAAATGTCATACTCCTTAATTTTTTGTCCATAATGCCTTCTAAATGTTTCTTAGGGACATGTTTTAATTGTTGTTAATGATGGACTTCAACAATCCAAAGTGTACCTAGATGCGCTAAAAGATGATCTTGGTTGTATCTTTTCCAATAATAGTCTTTATGGATGGAATCAATTGAGCCATATTATTGAACTATTGGCACCCAAAGTTTTGGGTTAATATCGTGTTCACGCAAAAACAAAGTTGTGCATGCCTATTCCAGGTTTAAGTGCGCATAAGCAGATGTAGGAGGATTGACAAGAAGCATATGTTGGATTGAGTTTTGATATTGCATGCAAATTCCAAGTTCTGACAACTGTGCATCGATCTGATTTTTGGGAAGAACACCATAAATCAAGATGAAAATGCCTACATGCCGGATTCAAGGAATGAATATTCGACAAATCTCCATGAATGATTACTGCTAGCAGCAAAAGGGAACGTGGGACAGACAAAATATGAGTTGGCGAGGTAGTTAAGATTGTCTTGATTCTAGGAAGGCTCCATGGAATGCAGGTAGGTGAAAAAAGCATGTGAGGTTGTTAGTCAATAGAGTGAGTGGAGCAGAACTGAAAGAGACAGAGCTCTGGCATTGAGAAGGATATAAAAGGAATCCATGATGACAAGGAAATGTTGTTGGTTTTTTTATTGTTGTTGTCAATGTTGTTGACTTGATTCATAGAGTTGTTGCTAGTGGTTCAATATTCTAATTTGTTACTAGTGGTTCAATATTCTAATTTGTTAGCTTGCTTTGAGCTTTGGTAGTATTTTAATGTCTCTAATTACTTTCTGGGTATTTCATATGGGAATTGCTTGAAAGGATGCACATGGCGTAATGTATTGTAGATATAGGGAATTATCTAAAGGGACATGAGACTTTGTTGATGTCATATATGATTTTCTTAGTGTATACCTATGTTAGGTGGAATGAGAAGGATAATAAAGTTGCACTAATTATGATCCTACGATGTGTCAATTATGTGTCTGAATGAATGTGTTTTTTCCTTATGACTTACTATCTGTTAAGTAAGCTATAATGAATTATATGAATGCAATTACCAATGGATCTTTGTGTATTTAGTCCTTCATCCCCAACACAAGACCATATGGTCTTTGTGATCCTCATAGCATCTCAGGTGAGACCTCTTCAGCCTTGGCTGAAGATTGATATGCCGATGCTTTGGGATTTTTTTTTGTCAACTCTGGAAGAACCCCGGGTCTTTAACCCAATAGCATTAGGAAAGACATGCGCAAGTGTGAAAAAACCCAAGAAATGGTTCTATTATCGGGGCCTATTGGCACCCCAAGTTTTGGGTTAATATCATGCACGTGCACAAACAATGTTGTGCACACCTATTCCAGTTTCAAGCATGCACAAGCAATCGTGTGAGGATTGACAAGAAGTGTGCGATGGACTGAGTTTTGATATTACGCGTTGGGTAGTTAAGATTCCCCTGATTCCAAGGAGGCTACATGGAGTGCAAGCGAGTGACAGAAGCGTGCAAGGTTGTTAGCCAGTAGAGCAAGTGGAGAAGAAATGAAAGAGACAGAGCTCCATAGCTGAGAAGGATATAAAAGGAAGCCATGATGACAAGGAAAGGTTATTGTTGTTATTGTTGTTGTCATTTTTGTTGAGTTGATTTTCATAGTTGATGCTAGTGGTTCACTATTCTAATATGTTAGCTCACCTTGAGCTTCAGTAGTATTGTAATGGCTCTGATTACAGTCTAAGTTTGTCATATGGGACATGCATGAAAGGATGCTCTTGGTGCAATGTATTGTAAATTTGGGGAATTATCTAAAGGGACATGATACTCTATTGTTGTCATATATGATTTTCTTAATCTATTCTCGTGTTTGATGGAATGAGAAGGATAATAAAGTTGCACTAATTATGATCCTATGATGTGTCAATTATGTGTATGAAATAATGTGTTGTTTCCTTATGAATTGTTATCTGTTAAGTAAGTTGTAATGAATGATATGAATGAAATCCGTTGGATGTCTGTGTGTTTAGTCCTTCATCCATGACACAATACCATATGAGTCTCTGTGATCCTCATAGCATCTCAGGTGAGACCTTCTTCAGCCTTGGCTGAAGATTGATATGTCGATGAGTTAGGGTTTTTGTTGGTCAACTATGGACGAACCTTGGGTCTTAACCCCGTAGCGTCAGGAAGGAAATGAGCAAGTGTGAATAGACCCAACATGAATCAATCAAATACTACTAACAGTTAGT
>SNQJ01S0105075.1:0-16270 GCA_010110895.2 Picea sitchensis
TAAAAATCCTAAATTGTAAAATAGCGAATATTTACATTGACTTTAACACATGTACAACTTATATATGAAAAATAAAATAAAAATCCTAAATTGTAAAAAGGAAAGTAAACTTTTATTATATTATTCAACATTATTTTTTCAACATACTTTAATTAATACACCAATAAAAATAATTTTAAAAAGTGGGGAATTCAGACAATACCCACCACCTCAAAGCGATATCTGTCTACTCGCTTTTTCTATCGCTCTTCCATTGCTTTGTCTATCCACTGGTCTTCAGCAATTGTTGAAATAAACTGGTACATGTTTTTTTTCCTTGATGAATCCCGTTACTGCAGAATCTCGCCGCCCCCAGGCAGAGAAATGTCGGATGCAGTTTCAGTGGCTCCCCCTCAAACAGTTCAATTCAATGGTTTTGAATGAAAATAACACTGAAAGAAGGTGAAAAAATCTAGATGACCTCGCCGGCCCCTCATACAATTTAGCTTCAAGGCAAAGAAATGTTGGATGCAGTTTCAATGGGTCCCTCTCATACAATTTGATTCAATGGCTTTCAACAGAAATAAAACAACCGAAAGAAGATGAAAACTTCCAGATATTTTTCCATCGAAGATGTTACAGGTACGAACTCGGGAAAATAAGAAAGCTTTAATGATACATTATTTTGACATTTTGTATAAACTATTTCCATGTCTTTGTTGCTGTGAGGAATGACGGATTTAATAGAAGTGGAGAGTTTTTAGTTCATTTGTTGCGTTTTGCTCTGAAGAAATACGGAGTTCAGGTAATTTTCTTTCACTTTTTCATTCATAATTCAGAATTAATTTCTACTTTTTCATTCAGACTTTCGAATTAATTTATATTTTAAAAGTCTAAGTTAAAATAAATAATTTTATTTCAATTATTATTTTAAAAAAAAATTACAAATAATATAAAGTTTAATTCACAAGTGGTGCAGTCTTTGCAAGTCACATGAGGAAACAAACCTTCTTGTCTTTCGCCTCTCGGCTATGTCCTTTTTCTATACAAGTTTGGCATGAGATCAAAGAGTCCTTGAGTTTGCTTTCCTTATGGCATGGAGGCATGGAAACACCATTGATGTTTGTCTTCAATTATGGTTTTTTGGCTATGTCTTTTTTCTATACAAGTTTCGCCTATTGGCTATGTCCTTTTTCTATACAAGTTTGGCATGAGATCAAAGAGTCTTTGAGTTTCCTCTCCTTATAGTATGGAGACACCATTCAGGTTTGTTTTCAGTTATGGTTTTTTTTTGGCTGTCTTTTTTCTATACAAGTTTGGTATAAGATCGAAGAGTCCTTGAGTTTGCTCTTCTTATGACATGGAGACACCATTGAGGTATGTCTTAAGTTATGGTTTTTTTGACATGAATTGAGTAGCTTGCTAGCTGTATCATTTCTAGTTCTCCTGGATATATGGATAATAAGGAACTCCACTCTCTTTGAAGGAAAACTTCATCCAACCTTCTAAGTTTCAACATAGGTAATGAGCCTCCTTCCTTTCTTCAAAGAGGTTCCCAAGCAAGAGATCCCCAAGATGGTTTGCGAGGTACAACTGATAAGACCTTTCCTTGGGGCCACTTTGATGGGACATGTCAAGGATAGAATAGAACAGTGGGACTTGGGTTTACCTATTTCCTATCAAATTTCGGTTACTTTCACTTTAAAGCAAACATGGGGTTAGGAACCAACAATCTGGGTGAATCTATGGCACTCTTCTATTTGCTTAAATTTGCCTTGGAGAGGAAACTTTTTGTAATTCATATATTTGGTGACACCCTTATGATTGTCAAGTTGATGCTTCAGTAGGTGTAGTTTCAAAATAATAGACTATTGATTGTAGCAAAACCAATAGCATTCCAAGATATTAGATTATCACTTGTTTTTTGCACAATTTCACAAAGGGCATTGTTTTGTTTGCCTTTTAATGCGACTTTTTTATTTTGGATATGTAGTTTGAATTTCTCTTTCCAAGAGTTTGAAGGTTACTATGGTGTCAGTGGATAATTTTCTTTTTCTTTTTATTTTTTAGTTGTAATATGTCACTATCATATTGTCCTTGACACTTTTTTTGAGCATTCAAGGCCCTTCTCTCTCCACGGCAGAGAGTGGGTGCATTAAGAGTTTAGATACTCGCATTAAGAGTTTAGATAGTTCAGTGTCACATAGTATTTGGGATAAACATTGTGAATGCATTGAGCACCTTGTGATTATATTTTATATTCTACTTGAATAAAAATAATTCATCATATACTAATTTAATTTGTAATACATTCACTCCACTAATTTAATTTGTTGGTTCTATAATCAAAAAACAAAAAATTTCATAATATTTATATATATCATAATGTTAATATGTATTTAATATTAATATATTTTATTTTATTAAAATATATATATATATATATATATATATATATATATATATATTATTTTTTAAATGATTTACTTATATCCATCCACTATGCCAATTGTATTTACTATATATATCCACAAGCTTTCTAAACATTTGACTTTATGTCAATGGGCTAATCATATGAGAATGTGCCTCTCACTAAATTATAAAAACTTATTTTGTCTAAATTATATGCCAATTGTATTTACTATATATATCCACAAGCTTTCTAAACATTTGACTTTATGTCAATGGGTAATCATATGGGAATGTGCCTCTCACTAAATTATAAAAACTTCTTTTTGTCTAAATTATTAATTATTGATTATAAAAACTTTCATTCTTTTGTTTAACGGTTTATATATAAGTTATAAATATTGATTCATTCAATATTATATAAATTTCAATATATGTTTAACTTTATGATAATGGGATAACTACAATAAAGTGGCCGTCTCCTATTAACATAATAGTTAATTGAGTGTATGATGTACACTTTTTATCATTTATTTTATAGATCATATAATTCTTAAATATTTAATATTTATCATAAAATATGTTTCTAAATCAATGTTATATTTAGTATATTTTGCTATAAAATATTTCAAACCCAAAGTTTTATTTTAATTTTTTTTTCAAAAGCAAGTGAAACTGACAAATGTATTTATTAACTAAGCTTCCTAAAAACTAATAAGTGGCATGCTAAATTCTCACATCGATATTGTATATCACCAAAATTTATGAATGTTTTGGCATATATAAAACTTTGCCAAAAAACATGTCCAATGTCAACTAAAAAGAAACAATTTTACCTCTTACTCCAAGGGGTTATTTTATAACCTATGTATATAGTAATTTTTTCTTTAAATAAAAAACTATATTAATGATACAAATATAACATTAAATTGTTAATTAGATCTAGCTTAAGTGGTTGTTAAAGGTGAAATTGTTATCCTCTCCACAATCCAAAAGGAAGCAAAGATGTGGCATACATCAAGTAGAAATGCACACCTACAATCTAAAATCATATTGAGAGATCTTCATTTGAAGGTTGAAATAAGGTCTATGAGAGTTATATTGGGTAGACAAGCTCAAAGGGGTGTTACCTCTTGTTCCCAAGGGTCTACATCCTCATCTTCCTCCAAAGAGATTTCAAGGTTGTAGATTAAGGTACTTGGCTTTAGATCCATGGACCCTTTAGCAATGGTTTGTAGTTGGTGCCTCATTTCTTTAGTAAATTTTGTAAAGCTATTGATTAGCTCCAACTTTGTTACATAGTTATATTTGCCCCTCAACATTTTTTTAAAACCTCGAGCTCTAGTTGTACAACAAGAGTGAAAATCAACTTGTAGTGTGCTTGTGCTCAATATGAAACGACCATTAGAACAATAGAGGTCATTGAAAAAAAATAACACAAATAAAGATATAAAGCATGAAAAATAGTGGCAACCCCAACATACCCAAGGGTAGATTCCAACTTCAAATTTTCATAATGGAGGAAAATTTATCCAAACAAGCTTATTCATTATTTTGATAAAAAAAAAGTAAGAGATAAAAACAAGAGGGGTGATCCCCTGTTTACACCAAAAAGAATTTAAAACCCTAACTTAAGGAGATGGAAAGTTAAAAAGGAGAGGTGTCTGTCACCTCCCTTACCTAGTTCAATAATAGTCTCAAACCTTGGGGTTTCACCCTCTAAATGCAAGGAATGTTAGGATATTTAGACACTTAGGAGTTAGCTATCATCAACTTGGTATAATGTGTCTCTAGGTAAAAGTGTGTTTCTTTGGTATGCATTAGTATGCATTTGTAATTATGTAACATGATGGTCATGATATGTTCTACACATGGAGTGATCCAATGACTCGCATTCTCCTCGATCTTAATGACTATAATGATCAATGACTTAACATGTGATTGGTCCATGGTATCTAATTAAAAAGCATCGAGGGTCATTTTCTAATGATCAATTGTGAAAAAAATCTCTTGTAAAATATTTTCGCTTGATTAATATGTTGCCTCAAGTGATCATATTGGTTAGGGTCGTGGATTGTTTCCCTATTAGAGGATTTTAACCATGTAAAACATCAATGTGTCGACCTTGATCTCGGGATTGTGAATAGTTATTGAAGGTGTTTGTCCCATGTTGGAATACATGTGTTTTGTCGCATAGTATCAAAGTTTCTCCATTTGAAGACTCGCTTCCATTGTAGATTAAGATTTGAAGTCGTGTTTTCGTACTTAAGGCTTTTTTCTATTTCTCAGACATTTATGGATGAGAGGACTATTCCATTACATCTAGAGTGCTTCTTCACAGCCATTTTTCATTTCCCCAATCTAAAAAGGTTTGTTTTCCTAAGATATGACTATTTTAGTCGATCTAGAGGTATAAAGTCAGAATACACCCTTTTAATTTTTTCTACAGAAGTTATTATTTCTGATTTTTCTATTTTTATTTTGTCAAGTACTCTTTCTCGTCTACAAATGTTTTTCTCTCAGGGCGCCTCCTGTGGTGATCTCGGACAACTCATAACAGATGGAAAGTGCTTTCTCTTCTATCAAGATGTTTTGCTCTTACATTGTATATGAAGCTCATCAAATCGAAGTGTGAGAAAGAACTTGCATTTTCCATGTAAGCTAACCAAGATCTAACCTCATTGTTGTTGATATTCATAATTTTTTTTTAGAAATCTCATTATAATTTGTATTGAGAATGCAAAACAAGGTTTTTTGGGGTGATCATGCACCTCAAAGCATAACAACAACAACACCCCTATCCTCATTAAAATTGCTTTTCGTGTGTTTTCACTAGCTCACTTGGTTTTCCAAGTTGTTTTAGTTAACAAGAAGTCTTGAGTTTTTAAGTTATCTCATAAATTCATCAGAACTCCATTTTATTTAAATTATATATAAATCACTAAAATAACTTAATATTATTTTTAAGTTATTTTTGCATGCAACTTTAAATTACAAAGTAACTTCATTATAAAAATATGGTTCTCATTTATTCTATAAAAGTTGGTCATTTCTTAAGTAACTTATTTGTAAAGTGATCTTATAGGCAAAGTTAGAGAAGGAAGGGCATCACCGCATTGATCAACTTCTACTTGCCACGTGGCACTTGTTAGAAATAATAGGTGTGCTCGCTTAACCATGTATTGTTATAGCACATTGTCACCCAACCATAGGGTTAAATCCACCCCAGCACCTTTAACCTTGACAGAGAATAATTCTAGAAGAACACCCTAGGCCTAATAACCAATCAAAGTAGTGTACCTTCTTAGGGCTAGCGCACCAAAACAAGCACAACCAAAGGCTGCTGTAAAACCTAACCATTAAACCAAGACAATATAGCAATATAGACAATAAAGCAATATTGTCACCCAACCATAGGCTGAATCACTCCACGAAAGACCCACCTTGACAGAGAATAATTCTAGAAGAACACCCTAGGCCTAATAGCCAATCAACATAGTGTACCTCTCTAGGGCTGCATTCAAACAAGAACTAAAGGCCGCTAAACTCCAAACCATAACCAAGAGAAAGTCTGGGCCAAACCGAAATTTGCCGGGCCAGACCGAACTCCTCTCCAAACTTAAGCACCGGTCGTATGCGCCAGGAGAGAGGTGAGGTAACAAATGAGCTCTTAGCGCCTCTCTCTTATTTATAGTCTTCCCAAGTGACCTAATCCAGTTCCATCTCTACTTCGAGGCTAATAACTCAATAATAGCCATTTCTTTGGTTTTAATTTGTCTCCTAAGGTTATTATCCAATGTTTTAGGTTTCTCTTTACTCGAATATTATGTTCTTATCGTGGTTACACGTGGAGAGGTTAATACATCCTCAAGAATCTCGCCATAATATCAACACTCCTCCTAAGTTAGGGAGGTATTGAGGGCAATGGTCTCGAAAGTACAAAACATACCATTCAATTGGTAGTATCATCATAGCCATACATGCTATCTCAAGGATAGATCATGAGCACCATCATCACTATCAATGTCATTTGATAGCATCAATCGCATCATCTCTCTAAGCCATACTCCATCCGAGTAATCGTGCATGATACCTAATAAGTCACCACTCCATGCACGATACAAGAACCATTTTTCTAATCCCGACATATGTCCTAGAAGAATAATTGTTCGAACATTTTCCACCGAGAATGTTTGTTCACCAACACACTAACTATCCATCTAGTCAGTAATCATTTCAACATTAATAGTCTTCATGGCAACGTCATTCAATAGAACAAAACTGTCTATCCATAGTAGTGCACGCAAATACTATCAAGTGGTACACAAACTACACCAAGTAGGACACGGTGACACATAGTCACAACCAATGGAAGACATCCACCACATTAGCATACATCTATTGTCTAGAGACATACAAAATTTCCAAAGCAATCATATCATTTGATATCAACTTGCATAGTAGCCAATATCATGATATAACCGAAATATCTAGGCCATTCTTCCACTTCACATATGTGAGATCTCGGAAGAACATCTCGCCTCTAAAGTAAAACATCACCATGGGCTATCTCGACTATTCTTCACAAGCATAGAAGAATAAATGTCCCCGATGGCGAGCAGGGACCATTCACCTAATCATATTCCTTTGGCACTAATCATAGTGCAACATGGAGAATGAGTCTTCCTAGGGAATGCTTGCTGTCCCCATTGTTGAACCTAGACCATTCACCTAACTAGGCCATTCTTCCAACACAACCATAGTGCAACTGATAGAATGAGTCTTCCTAGGGAATGATTGTCCGGACTGCTCTCAATGGAAACACTGTCCCACACCAACCTCCAAATGGACCATTCTTCAAAACTACCTACTGTGAACTTCGAAAGAATGATTGCTCGATGAGGCTTTTAATTCATTCTACTTGACGACTAATCATAGTGACCGCCAAGAAGAATGATTGTCCTAGACCATTCCCCACATTGCCCACAAGTGGAATCATTGTCTATACATCAACAATTTATCAACCATTTTCATTAATGGAAATGATTATCCGATTCGACCATTTTCGTAATGGAAAATGCATGTCCGTCGAAATCTCAAACCACTTTTCAACTCCAAAATGATTGTTCATAAATCAATAGCACATTAGTGCTCCATCCCAAATCTGGAGTATATTCTTCCTTTTCTTTTTCAATAAGGAAGTCGCTCCATGAGCTCTATCTTGCAATCTTTTCATCTTGGACGGAGGTTTTACCCGTAATATCTCGGCTATCTCCCATCCGTGGAGATATATTGGAGAACCACTCTCTTTATAACTTCATCGTGGAGAGAATGTAATGCTTGATCTCAATGTACTTTGGTATGTTATGGATCATGCAAGAAGGCTTCATGTACTGACTACAACAATATATATCATGGTTAAATTCAACACTTTGTTTCTCATCACATGACATCGTGGCAAGGCTCAAACTAAAACATATCCAAGTAGCACTTCATCATGAAGTTTGCCATGGATTAGCAATCCATCATCCCGTAATTTCTGAGTAACTATTATGATACATTGTCTCTATCACACAAAGTTTCACCACACTTTGTTGTATATGAGATACTGCATCAAGTTGTTTGAATCCAAAAAAGATCTTCTTGTATTTGCATACATGGGTCTCTTCTGGTATACCTCAAAAACTTGAGATTGTTTTACATAAGCTTCTTCCTCAAATGCTCTATTGGGAGAACAATCTTTACAAACTACCTGATGTAAACTTCAATCCATGGATACTAAGAGATATAATAGCTTAGATAGTAAGGTATCTAGTTTACGAGAACAAGTTGTTATCATAGTCTCCTCCCTCCATACGAGAGAACCTCTAGTTCTGGATATCACAATGCTTCCATTCATAATCCCTTTTCACACAATTTCTTACATATATTGTTCTTCTTCATCATAACTTCCATTTCTTCAGCTCGATTGCTTCTAGTGGGTTCAAAACCAAGCTGGTAGTTCTAGGATTCTCAGATAATAACCTGTTGTTATGGATTTTATTTCTTCTTGGAATATTCATGTTCTTCCTTGTTTCACTTTTTAGTTTTGGGTCCATGGAGTTTCTTTGGTAAATTCCATGCCCCTCAGACTCCTAAACTTCTTTTCTATCATAGGATCATGGATGTAGATGGACAACCAAGGATACTTTGAGGATTATTTTCGAAGAAGACTTCTACCAAACACATGTTGCTTATCATGGTTGCTACTTTCACTGGGAACATGGAGGATAGATTCTTCATAATCCTTAATGGATCAGATCATTTAGGATTAACTCCCTCATAATCCTTACTATACATGAATGCATGCTCTTCTTTGAATTTTGTAATCATCTCCCTCTATCTAAGATAGTCCACGCTTTCATCTACATTCTTATTTCCTTCTAAGGTGTCATGTCTTTTCTAATTTCCTCTTGATTGTTTACTTCTTCGCTTTGACTTTCTAGGTCTCTTCGTGTTTGATTCTGATTTTGGATTTTCTGGAAGTTGTTACTTATATAGGTCACGTTCTTGAGTGGGCATAATAGTTAAGAACATGTGTTTCCTCTTAAGAGGTCACAGTCCAAACCAGGGGTTAGGTTATGTATACCTCCTGTAGACTTTTACCAGCCAAATCACATGGAGGGGGTCCCTGTCCCACAAACAAGGGGTCTCATACACCAATTCCCAGTGGCTTCACTTGACCCAAAAATAGATTATTGCGCCATACATAATAGCTTCCAATGTGAATTGTTACCAAATATTCCATATACTTCATCTTTTCATGTGTAGTGTTTGACTTGTAGTCATCATAATAACAATCATCCTTTTTCTTCCATAGGTATTGTTTTCTTGAACATATTTTCTTCTACATATACATGATCTATATAGAACCATGTAAACATGATATGTACAAGAGTTTTCGAAGAATATTGTTACCTTGACTTAGAAGAAGAAGTCAGTTTTATCCCCGCTTGATTTTCTTTGAGGTTCCCTTCTTCAACAAATGCTGCTTTGTCTCTGTTTCCTTCCTTTTTCTCAACTCATGACAGTGGTTCATGTAGCACCATATTTTCGATGCTGAAGCATTGTACTTTGACATATCCTTTTCTTTAATTGGTTTCTCCTGAGCCAAACTCTTATTCTTGAAATTCTTGAACCTCGCTGTGAAAGCTTGATCATCGTGATTCTTTTGAGGTTTCTCTTGTGTTAATTCATTGATTCTTCTTGTGCAACAACAAGTCCAAATTTCTTCAAATGTGATACTCCTTCCTTGTGTGTATGTTGCGAAATGCATCCCATGTCTTGGGAAGACCGCATTGAGTACTATATTTACCAGCCTTTCTCTCAAATGATTTCTTCAATAGCTTAGAAGCTATCTCTTAACTAAGAGATTCTCACAAGGTATGTTGTTATGATGTTACCATCATTCATTTTCATGTCAATGGGAGCTCATTCTGAGACTCATTACTTGTCCAATGCTCTCTCTGACCGAGAAGAGGTTAGTTAGGCATCGTACATATCTTCTACGAGTCAAGATGAGAGATGTAACGTATCATGGTTTTACAAAGTCCACTATAATAGTCATGGCATTGATGTCATTGTTTTTGAACTTCTCCATAATTGCAATGTTTTGCGGTTCCTTCTCTTTTTCCTCTTTCAAATTGTGGTCTCCATGATCTTTCCTCTTTTCACGAGCATCTCAACACTTTATTCTTGGAAAGGAAAAGGTCAATCCTTCTCTTCCATGATATGAAGTTAGAAAACAAGCTAGAAGCCCCTTCTAACTTGTTTTCTGACTTCATAGAGTAATTCATGACTACTTTGACTTGGTCAACCTTTGACTTTGACCAAAACTCAATCTTGTGTCTTATTAATATATACTGTGAGGTGCTGATGGCGGGGCACACTAGGCTATCCAAAATTAGGTCAATCTTTACCAAAGGTGTCTCAACAAGAGGATTATAGTTGCTAATGCTAACCTGAATCGTAGAATCGAGAAGATCCTCCCACCCAGTCTTCCATTGGTTAGATTGTTTGAAGATAGTGTGGCCCATAACCTATTAGGAAATAATAGGTGTGCTCGCTTAACCACAGACAATATAACAATATCGTCACTTGAACCATAGTCTAAGCTACCTCTAGCACCTTAACCTTGACAGAGAATAATTTCTAGAAGCAAACCCTAGGCCTAATAGCCAATCAAGGTAGTGTGTACTTTCTCTCAAGAAGCACCAAATAAGAATAACCAAAGGCCAAGCAAGAAGTCCAAACCAACCAAGAGAAATTGTGCACCAATGGCCTTATGCATTTGTGAGAGGTGAGGTAACAAAATGATCTCTACAACCCTCTTATTTATAGTCTTCCGCGACCTAACTGGTCGACTTCTATTTCTGAGGCTAATAACTCAATAATATATATTCTCTTGAGCCAACTTGCCCCCCCTAGGGTAATTATCCAACATTTTAGGGTTTATATTTCTTCCTGAAATATTCTAATATCATCAAAGATCACAAGTGGAGATTAGTAACTCCAGCAACTACCATAATATCAACAACACTTTGGTTATTGTTTATGCTTTTTTTAAAGAGTATAACTTTCACATCAAAGTCTATTATTAGTGTCATTTTTTTGAAACAACCTAATTTTTATTTTTCAGAGTCACTCACAATTCATTAGCTTCAAATTTTGAATCCATACCTACATCTTTTATTATGGATTCTCTCGCACTTATTCACTAATACCAACTATTTCTCATGGAAATACCATATGAGGATATATCGAGAGCTAAAAAGATTGCACCGATCACCTTGGGAAAAGAACAAGCCCCCACTTATGAAAAAAATAAATCCAAGTGGGATAACAAAAATGACAAAGAACGTGGACTAATAGGAATGCCCATCTCTCCTAATTTATGGTTTCATTTTCAAGGAATTGATGACCCAGATGAAGCTTGGGAAAATATTGAAGTTGTGTTTGGTAAACATAATGCGATTCGAGCCCAACATATTGAAAATCAATTAATGACTTAAAGTCCCAATGATTTTCCTTGCATTGAAGATTATTTATCTAAGTTCAAAACACTTAGCCTTTTGCTTAAAGATTGTAACATAGATTTGAAGGATAACCATTGCATATATGTTATTCTTGGTAAGCTTCGTAGTGCATATTGTGTATTTCTATCTACCTTTTATGCCACCAAAGAAGCGCTAGGGAATGCTTACCAAGCTCCCACTCTTGATTTTTTTTGTGATTATCTTCTTAGAGAGAAAGATAATCGTTTGCAACTTGGATTGATAGACACTACAGGTACATCTAACAAATCCTTAGTGGCCCAATAGAAATATAAATTCAAACATCCCAAGAGGCAACTCACCACAACAAACAAAACAAGGGTCTCAAACCCTCTTAGCCAACTTCTAATCCTAATGGTGACAAAGGAGAAAAATCCAAAAGTAAGAAGATTGAAAGGCATTGCAAATTTTGTGGATGAGATGGTCATGTGGAGTCTAAATATTTTAAAAATATGGAAGCCTTAGAAGCAATGATGAAGAAGCACAACATCAATATTGATTCTTATTCTTCTACTTCTTCTTCTCATGGTCATGCACTTTCAACTTATGGTTTCTCCTTCAATGCAACTTCTAATTCTTCTAATGAGTGGCTTATTTATTTTTGAGCATCTTATCATATGGCTAATGATAAAGTCATTTTTTTTTTCTCTTAATGAATGTAACACCAAACAAATATTTCTTGGTGATGATAGATCTATGAGTGTTGTAGGGTATGGAATAGTCTTGGTAGATAATGACCATTTCAATTATGTATTATGTGTTCCAAGTCTTTCCTACAGCCTTTTATTAGTTTATTAGATCACTCATTCGGGTGAAAGTAAAAAAATAGAGTTTTCACCTCACCAATTTGTAATCAAGGATTTAAAAGATCGTAAGCATGTCCTAGCAATTAGAATTGTTGTTGATATTACCAGGTTGTACAAATTTGACAGCTTTGGTTCATCAGTTTTTGTTGCTCATAGCAATGACTTGAGCAAACTTTGGCATGAGTGGTTTGGTCATCTAAATTATTGTTCATTGCAAAAATTATGTAATCAACATATGGTGATTGATCTTCCTCTTATTTCTTGCAGTGATGGTGTTTGTGTTAGTTATGTTCTCGAGAAACATCATTGAGACAATTTTGACAAATGTGCCTCTTGGCACACCTCGACCCCTTTACAGCTTATTCACAGTGATTTGTGTGGTCCACTTTATTCTTCTTTCTCTAGGTGCAAGTACTTTGTAACTTTCATTGATGACTTCTCTACACGCACTTGGGTTTACTTCTTCAAACTTAAGACTGAAGTTTTTGACATGTTTTTGGCCAATAAGGCCCTTGTAGAAAAACAATTTAGGGATCAACTTCGAAGGATAAGAACAGATAATGGAGGAAAATATGTGAGCAACAAATTTACAAGTTACTACATTGCAAAAGGAATTCAAATGCAACATATTGTTCCATATACACCACATAAAAAAATGGTGTTGTCAAGAGAAAGAACTGAACATTAAAAGAAATGGTTAATTCTATGATCCAATATAAAGGATTAAGTCTTCATTATTGAGTGGAAGCCATCAATTGTTCAAATTACATAGTTACAAATTGCACTCCCACAAAGAATCTAAAAAATATAACACTGGAAGAAGCATGGACTAAAATTAAGCCAGATGTAAGCCACTTGTGTGTATTTGGTAGTATAGCATGGGCTCACATTCTAGATGAGAAAATGAACACATTACAGTCTAAAGTGATGAGTGCATTTTTATTGGCTATTTTGAAGATGTCAAAGGTTACCAACTTGTTCAACCTCATTCCAATGAAATAACTATTACAAGATATGTTAAATTTGATGAAAATATCTTAGCCTGCGAGCCTAATTCGATGCTTGTGTCGTCTTTGGCCTGCGATCCATATTCAACATTTATGCCATATTTTGTTCCTATTTTGGTTTCTTCTTCAAATGATGACAATGAGGAGGAAAATTTGACTTCGCTTGCTCACCTTCCTCTAGATGAGTCCATTGAACATTAACCTGCGCCAGCACCACCACTTCGCAGATGGGTCCGTTCAGCATGGTAAGAAGATGGTGATCTTGTCGATGACCCTTCATATCAACATTAGACACATTCATAGTTCTAGTGAGCCTATTCTCTTTTGGATCGAGTTTCATAAACTTGTGATCCAAACACATTTGCAGAAGCTTCTTCCCATCCAGATTGGGACACAACAATGAATTAATAATATCATTCATTAATGGCGAACGATACTTGCGATCTTGTCCTCTTATGAAAGGAAGAAAACTTGTCAGATGTAAATGGGTGTATAGAGCTAAGTATGCATCAAATGGAAAGACACAAGGCCTAGTTAGTTTCCAAAGGGTTCTCTCAAGTTGAAGGCATTAAATATAATGAAACATTTTCCTCTATAGCCAAAATGAATTCCTTCCCCCTTATTCTATCCCTTGCCACCTCACATAAATGGGAGGTCCATTAGATGGATATTAAATCTTCTTTCTTACATGGGGATTTGGAAGAATAAATCTACATGGAACAACCTCTTGGTTATTTCTAGAATGACTCTAGCCTTGTATGTCACATTAAGAAATCTATCTATGGTGTTGGACATATTGTCATTGATATGTTGTCATTGATGTCAACAGTCGATGTCATTGTGATGTGATGATAAATTGTTATGATGAATTGTCATTGTTGAGTTATCATTGATGAAATTGTCATTGATGTCAACAATATAAAAGTTAGCAGAGAATGAAAGTGTCAAAAAGTATCCAGAGATCAAAGCTCAGAAGGAAAAACGCATTGCATAAACATGATCAGAGCAAGTCATGACTGTTGGATACGCAAGCGCCAGATCAAGGGAAGGGATTGATTGTGGAGCACGAAGGGAGAATTAAACAACGCGTTAATTCCAATCCCACAATTAGTCTAGGCCATCAGATTACAAGAGAAGGACCGTTGGAGGACTGGTCAACAATTAGATCAAGTTATGATCATTGGATATGAAAGCGCGAGATCAAGGGAAGGGATTGATTGCAGAGTGAAAAGGGAGAATTAAACAACGCGTTAATTCCAATCCCACAATTAGTCTAGACCGTCGATTGTCACCCGCCAATAGATCTATGATTGGCATCAGTTCCACTACCAAACGAGCAGTTTCCATTGCAGAACTCAACAATAGTTTTAAACATCGTGCTAGCGAGGACCCTACAATCATCCTTGATTGTTGATCTGCTCCGAGAGCATTCTCGGCTGTTGGACCAAGTTGAGTGGGAGGAAAAAGTAAGTCATGGACCATAGATCATGGAAGTGACATACGCATGATCAGCTCGACATTGACCTGGGTAAAATCGACCGAAGGAAATGTGCATGAAGGAATTTTAGTCGAAGCCGAAGTTCCGAAGTAAAAGTGAGCCATCCGATTGTAGGTAACTTTTTGGGAAAAAGAAGTGTTGTTGGATTTAAACCAAGGCAAAGCAGCATCACAGACATATCGAGTTGTCGATATAAGATCACGATCAACGAACAAAATTCATTTCAGGTTAAAAGTTGTGAGGAGGTTACACTTCGGGTGATCTCACTTCAGGTAAAACAAGAAGTAAGAAAGGTCGAAGTCCCGAAGTGGACATGATTTGTCCGATTTGAGGAAGACTTCGGAAAGTATCCCGACCGTTGGATCAAGTTTAGTGGAATGACATGGTAATCCACAAAGTGTCCCGAAGTAGACGTAAGTCGTCTAATCTAAGGAACACTTCGGGAAATATCCCGACTGTCAGATCAAGGAAAGTAGAAGCATAGGATAATCAAGGCAAAAGGCCTGAGATCCCTAATACCTGAATTCTCGATAGCCATTTGATTGAGTTAATATTTTTCAGGCTAAATGAGGACCATCGGATCTAGACAATGCATGATGGTTGTGTTGATATTATGGTAGATGCGGGAGGTATTTACCTCCACGTGTAAACCTGACGAGAATAGAATACTCCGGAAAGCAAGAAGAAACCCTAATAAGTTGGCTAATAACCCTAGAAGACATGTTGGCTCAAGAGGATAATTTATATTAGGTTATTACCCTCCAAGAGAAGAAGTTAGCCAGAAGAATTAATATATACTGAACGGACAGATAACCAAAATGAGAA
Source organism: Picea sitchensis (assembly GCA_010110895.2). Taxonomy (NCBI): domain Eukaryota; kingdom Viridiplantae; phylum Streptophyta; class Pinopsida; order Pinales; family Pinaceae; genus Picea; species Picea sitchensis. Next base: position 15,617 of record SNQJ01S0105075.1, read on the forward strand.
GTCGGCCTAGGCAGTTAGCCAGAATTAGTATAAATATAGGAGGCCAGTTCTCATCCTGGTAGGCAGTCTCAAAATTGCAGAGCAGCAACTTGTGCACACTGCAGTGCCCAGTCTTCTGCGTAGGTTTAAGGAGAGTTGTCATTGCAGTTGCTGCAGCTAGCAGATCACGTTTGGCTTGCACTATCTCTTGGTTAGGGTTTGGACTATCTGATCAGCTCTTGTTAATAAGCTATCCTTGGGTAAAGGTGTGCTACCCTTTGTTTGGCTATCTAGCATAGGGGTTTCTTCCAGAGTGATTCTCTGTCAAGGTTAAGGTGCTTGGAGGGTGGCTTCAGCCTATGGTTGGGTGAAAATAGTATTATCAATGGTAAAACGAGCACAATCTTTCATATTCTAACAGGTTATGGGCCCACACCTCCTTCATTCATTCTAACCACTGGAAGGAAGCATAGCCATAAGGATATTGAGCTCATTGAAGAACTGTTGCTAGGGTCTCTAGCAGGAACAATCACCAAAGCACTACAGCTAGGGTTACTAGCAGGTGCAGTTGCAAAAACCCTAATCCTCTTGTTGAGGCACCTTAAGTGAATGGATTGACCTAATCTCTGGATAGATCAGTGCACCCTAGCCTATCTAGCATAGGGGTTTCTTCCA
>SNQJ01S0105077.1:0-20461 GCA_010110895.2 Picea sitchensis
TCGTGCCAAATTTTGTTGAAATTCTAAAGCCTATTACTAACATGTTGAAGAAATATGCTGTGATAAAATGGTCCTTGGAGGAAAAATCATATTTCCAAACAATAAAGAAAGCTTTAGTTGAGGCCCCTGTATTGGCCATCCAAGACTATACCAAAGATTTCTTTATCTTCTCCTTTGCTTCAGAGGAAAACATTGTTGATGTACTGCTGCAAAAAAATGAAGAAGGGAATGAGAAACCAATAGCCTTTTTCAGTAGAGCCCTCCGAGATGCTGAACTGAAGTATGATATATTAGAGAAGCAGGTTTATGAACTGGTCAAAGCACTCAAGGCCTTCAGGGTTTATGTGCTACAGTCTAGCATAACAACCTTTGTTCCTAGCAGTAGTGTCAAAGAGATTTTGGTGCTGCCAGACAGTGAGGGAAAAAGAGGAAAATGGATTGTCAAACTATTGGAGTATCACCTGCACATAAATCTCACCAATATGATGAAGGGGAAAATATTGGCCAAGTTGTTATCACATTCAAACTGTAAGGTGCTATAATTACATCAAATCTTCACCCAATCAGATGCACCCATCATGCAGCCTGGACAAGAAATCTTACAGGTATTTGAAAACTACTCCTCTTCACCTTAGTATAAAAACATCATTTATTTTCTGTGGCATTTTGAATGTCCACTAGATGTGAAGAATACAAAGGAAAGGTCTCTCAAGTTGAAAGCTATCATTTTCTACATTTCGAGCCAGAGCTTGTATTGGAGAGATCCTACTGGAATCCTGTTAAAGTGCCTTGATGAAAATGAAGCCAAACAAGTCACATCAGAAATGCACAGAGGAGTATGTGGAGGGAATCAACATTGGAAGGCCATAGTGCTCAATATCCTGAGGGAAGGATACTACTAGCCCACCCCTTTCTCTAATGTGTTTTCCACTATTAGAGCCTGCAATGAATGCCAAATTTTTGCAGGGAAACATAAGTTACTATCACTGCCCCTAAAACCTATCAATGACATTAGTCTGTTTTAGAAATGGGGGTTAGACTTCATCAGAGAGACAAATCCAACCTCCAGTGGACAACACAAGTGGATCCTCACTGCCACCGACTACTTCACCAAATGGATCAAGGTTGTGCCCACCAGGAATGCCACTAAAAAGGTGATCATGAACTTCCTGGAAACCAATATTTTTTCCAAATTTGGTTGCCCCAGTAAGCTTTTAACAGAAAATTCCCAAGCATCCAAGTCCAAATCCATGATTGAATTTTTTGTCAGTCATAACATTTCCTTGACACATTCCACACCCTATTAACCTCAGGGGAATAGCTTGGAAGAATCATTAAACAAGACTCTCATCAGGATCATCAAGAATTTTTTGACTGAAAGCAAGAAATCTTGGGACTTTAAACTCAAATATGCTTTATGGGTTGACAGAATCATCACTAAGAAGTCTTTGGGAAGATCGTCATTCCAACTTGTTTATGGCATAGACGTTGTTTTTCCCACTCAACTTTGTATACCAGTCCTAAAATTCTTGCAAGAAGATATTGAGGAACCAAATGACATCCAAAGGGGAATCTTCCATATTATAGAAGTTCATCAAAGAAGAGAAGCATTGGATCAGAGGACAAAAGAATACCAGAGCAAGATCAAATCAACCTTTGATAAGAAAACCAAGAAGGATATTTTTCAGAAAGGTGACCTGGTCTTGAGGTGGGATGCCAGAAGATATGACAAGTCTAAGCACGGTAAATTTGAAAACCTCTGGTTTGGCTCTTTTAAGGTGGTCAAAGTTCTGAACAAAAACACATTTATCCTACACAACCTAGATGACACAAAGATCTTTGGAGGCCCCGTAAATGGGCGCTTCTTGAAACACTATTTTGTTTGAGGATGGGGGAAGGTCCCTCTTGTACCATAGATGCTTCCCTTTATTGTTTCTTTTGATTAGTTAGTTGTGTGAGAATAAAGACTCCATATCCCAACAAGGCACTGGGGTGTAGTTTCAGTTTTTTCCAGTTCAATAAAATGCATGGTTGAGGGATAGTAGGAGATACACAGGGCTAACAGACAAAAACAAAGGTAAGTGATGGAAGGTAAGATAAGTTATTTAATCTCAAGGCACTGATCTACAGTTCTTATCACCTCACAAGGACGAGATATCCCCAGTTGGATCCAATGTTGTAACCTAGGTCTGCACCCTTGCCTCTCCTCTCTCTTCTCCCTATGCCTTCATCAATTTTTCCTTCTTCGGGTTGGTTAAGTCAGGTTCCCATTATTGAGCAACTTGGTTCTTATTCGTTTCTTTCCTTTTTGAGTCTTTGCACATTTTTGTTTCTATTTTTCCTGAAGGATAAAATACATGTCATATTTGGTTCAGAATGATTGTCATCATGTTTTCCATTGATTGAGATCACAACAGGTCGACCAAGCATTTTTATATGCACAGGAAACGCCCATGGACAAACACAAAAATTGAGAATGGTCATTTTCAAGCCCGAATTGTCAAAATGAATAGGGTAATTTTCAATGGTAAAGATCCATTAGGAAAATCATATCAAAGAATCTTGTCTATTCAAGGGGTGCAAAATCATGCGGATTTTAACATCAAGAATTATTTGAACTCCCAAACTCTCGAAGTATTTAACATGATTTAATCTCAAGTTAATTAGTGATAAGCACTGGCTAATCACTTCAAGGGATTTTCATACTTTACATCCAAAAAATATCAAAGTGTCGAAGAGCCATAGACCTGAAGTAGCCAAAGAACCAAAGAGCCATAGAACCGAAGTAGTTGAAGACCCGAAGACCCGAAGACTCGAAGATCCGTAGACTCGAACTAGCCGAAGTCCCAAAGAGTCGAACTAGCTACAGTTCCAAAGAACTGAAGTGCCAAAGAGCCGAAGAGCCGTAGTCCCGAAGAGCCGAAGAGGTGAAGAGTCTAAGAGCCAAAGTCTCGACAGCCTGCCACATCACTTCAGGCCTTTACTACTCTGAGATAAATTCACGCCAAACATTTGAAACACCTGCAGCCCAAAGTGTTGAAGCACGTGGAAACCATCAATTAAGACACATGGCACACTCATCGTTCATGACACGTGGAACTAATTCTAGGTCATTCGATTGTGTCATTCACCCATTTCCACGTGACACATGTCACCCTTCTTTACATGACACATCAATAGCTGTAGCATCATATTACATGAGGCCACCATGTCACTTTGGAGATTTTCCTCTGAGATATTTCCAAGAACAACATTTGAAACTCCTGAAGCCTGAAATTCTGAAGTAAATCTGGAACGTTGATCTCAAATTGAAAATAACCGTTGATCCCTGCAGTAGGTAAATATCACCTGGATCATAGATCGTAATGAGAATGATGACCACACTTCATTTCAGGTATGTAAACTACTTGGACGTTAATTTTCTAGAGTGGTTCCACAATTGGAACCATGGTATTTTTGGAAGGGTATGTTGCATCTTATGGGCGATTGCGGGCCCAAAAGCAGTGTGGACCCAAACCACCCTCAACAAATTTCGCAATCACGTGCTTAAATGACATCAGGTCACCACACACCTCCACTCATTCCAGCCACTACTCTCGCTCCTCTCTCCACCCGAAACTTGTCCTCCACCCACCTCCACTTCATATACATCCGCATAACCTCCACTCACACTCTCTCTACCACTCAGATTTCACCACCTATTCCTCCTCCACTCCCCATATCACCTATCACCTCCACGCATCCTGTATTCGTGTTGGACGCTCGCCTCCACGTCTTTCGGTTCACGACCAGCTCATCACGGAGAAAGTGAGAAGAAGGGCCAGTTATAGTCGAAACAAAGTGCACTTAGCTTTCGAAAGCTCAGACACAGACAAAGAGTTAAGTATCAGTCCCAGGTCGATGCAGAATATCTCCAGGACACTTCAAACAAACTACCTCTTCCTCAAGCATAGATATGCTCATGCAACTAGTCATCTTCGGTCGCCTCCAATAGCTCGTAGGCATGCCATTACTTTGTTCTATCATTCCAAGTCTTTTTCTGCCAATCTCAGTTCCTCTAGAGCATGCATCAGTTCTGTCTCAGAGACAATAGTATTTTTTAGTCGATTAATTCCAACATTTTCTTAGATTAGGGACAAGAGTGGTCTTTTGTATGTGATAAGAACCACTCGTGTTGATTAAAGTCTATGGTTATAGTCAAGTTAATAGTTTGTTTTACAATCAATTACCTAAAATTAGGTCTCAGTCCCCTAAGGACAGGAACCTATGCAACTCTGTTAAATAGGGGGTCTTTGAATGTTTTGAGGGTCATATTTTTTGGGAAAGAATAGAAATACATCAGACTAGCCGGAATCATTCTATGCATGGATTAAATCTCTCTACCTGGTGAACATACTCTTAATGACAGTGTTTCATGAAAATATTCATGTGTTTTTATTCTTATCTTAAATACAATTTTTTATTTGTGCAACGTACATTTCATTTCCTTTCAGCTATTGTATAACTTATTTTTASTGATATGCAACCTGTCAAACAACTAATTCTTTGGTGAAGATTTGTTTTTATTGCAACATGTGGGAGTAATTGTGTTTTTTGATACATTTTAATGTACTTGAAATGATATTTWAAGTATTGAACTTCTTGCAACAGACTATTCATTGAGTAGTTTGTTGTTTCCCTTTATTTTTTCTATTATTTCACTGGTCTATCATTAGTGTGCCACAAACTAAGGAGGAACCTCATCCATATTATTCTTCCAACCCAACCTTCCTTTTGTCTTGATATAATAAACCTCTAACCAACCAACAAAATGTTAAAAGAAACAATCATTCTAAACTGATAGGTGGCCTAGATTTTCCTTTTAGCAGACAKGTGTAGACCTTAGGACCAACAGGTGCTATGGAATCTGCAGAGATATTACAAAGGAGTGGAGCTACAAATTCTGTAGAGCTATTTTAGGAGTGGCACTATAGAATYTGCAGATATGTTACAMAGGAAGCACTACAGAATCTGCAGTTTTTTTTTACAAAGGGCGCTACAGAATTGGCTATCAAATGCGCTACAGAATGGTGCTACGAATTGGTCATCGTAATCAAAKGGAATGTGGAATAAAAGGAGATGGTGACACATCCTTAAGGATATTAATAACCTTATCAATAATTGTATGTGGCAGATTGATGAAGATTATTTTAACTCTAGCAATTCTATCATTCGAGATATTCAAACAACGACCTTCAGATTTTAGTTATTTTTATTCCCTAGAAGTTAGTAAGTAGTTGTACACATGTCAATCCTTCCTGATTCAGTTCCTAGGAGTTAGGAAGTCAATGGTTACATGTGTCACTACCTTGTAATAGATTCTATTTTAAGAAACATGAGTTAGAGCTCGAAGGCAGGGATCTTTGATATATATGCATATGTAAAGACAAAAGAAAGGGGGGGGGATTCAGAGAAAAGAGACCTGAGATTTTTGACAGAATCTTTTGAAGATTCAACAAGGATTATGAGAGATCTGTAGAAGGCACTTTTCCTGTGATCATTGTAACCCCGAGGGGCTTATGTTTTTGTAAACATTTATGTTATTAGAAATTCATTAGATCTGTGGTATCATATTATTTTTCTTAGTTTTCTTTTTTGTCTTCTTACTTGAATGAATTGTACACCTTCAGGATCATGGTTTCCTCTGATTAATGGATTATTGAGCATTCGAGGATTTGATGTATCTTTCCTATTAGTCACTGTTTACATTCAAGTACATTGAATTCATTTATGCAAAGAGGATCTCTGCTTTATGGATGTTCTTCTTTGTGTTATCTTTTCTCTTCCTCTATCCAGTAAACCTTTTTATATGATATACAGATTGATTTCTTTTAATGAGAAGTTTTTTTTCTTGACTCCATATCCCAACGGTCTATCATTGATTTTACAGTAGCTAACTATCTTTTCCCTTCCTTGTTTTCTTCTTCTTGATCCAGTAAAAACTCAATCAAGTATTTTTATTTCAATATGTGATGGGATTGTTCTTTAGCAGTCTAAGAACAACTTCTAGAGCTAACATTTTTGGCATCGTTGCTAGGAATAGAAGTGAAGAAATATTCCCTGGGAGAACGACATTGATCAGATCCAACTTTTGATGGTGAACAAGGGTTGGTCACATATCATAGACTGCATCATTCACCTGGAGACTCCACTCCATGAAGGAAGAACCTATAGGAGACTTAACTGATACGGGATACCATATCCATGGAATCTATATTGGCTCGAAGGTTTGTACCTTTAAATTTTTCATCTATTCCTAGTTTCCCCCATCCAGTACCTCATTTCACATAATGGGGAGATTTTCTTCCTATCTTCAGAGAGAGGAAAGAAGACAATCTTCCAGAACACCTCATCAAGTTTCATGAGTGTATGGATCTACTAGATCTACAAGATGAGGATGTTCATATGAATATGTTCATGCATTCATTGGATGGGGATGCACGTATATGGTATTTCTCATTACCCCCTTCCATCATTTCATCCTTGAAGGATTTACATAGAGTATTGAATGAGCACTGGAAAAGGTACTTTTCAGATGAGTTATTATTTGACAATTGTTGCAGGGAATATGAATTGCATGATGAGATTGAAATTATAGATAGAAAATAATTCCTCCCTCACAATATTCATCATCTCTCTAATGATCTTCAAGATGATGTGATTTCCCATAAACATGAACTAGAAATGGATAATAAAGAAGCCGAAGGTTCTCCTACTACCATTTTTCCTGATTGTTATAAATCTGAAGATTTGGTTGCTTTAGATACAAAACACAATGATCAATTGTCTTTTGGTCAAATGCCAATTGAAATCAGTAAAAGAATCCCTCAACTTTTAGATTCACAGACACAGGGATATGGAAGCACCCATGGAAAACTGGATTTGCAGAGATCACCCATTTTCAAGGAGGAACAACAAGAGGACTATCTTTCTCCTTATGTACCTCTTGCTTAAAATTTAGATGAGAAGGATGATTATGATGAGGAAGAAGGTGATGTTGTTTTAAATATGTTTCAAGATCATATTGTTGATGATTATATGCAGAAATCTTCATCTTTACCATTAGGATTTTATCCCGATGTTCCAATTTTTGACAAATATAGTGTTGAGGAGGAAGAATTTAAAAATTATAAGTGCTTATTGACTAATGGAATAACATCTAGTTCTACTTTTGAACAAAGAGATGATAAAAAATGCATTCATTCTATGGTCGATAATAGTTATGAGTCTGTTGTTCCAAATACTTATGAAGATCCTCTTATTTCTGATACATTTTTAAAAGATATCACTATTGGAGAGAGTAATCAACATTTTTTTCATGATATATCTTTTAAGACTCATCATCCATATCATTATGAAGACAATGATGTAGACTATCAATAACATATCTCTTCTTTTCTCTCAGAAATTGTCAGCTATAATGAGCTAGCACATCATAGTGATGGATCTGAGTCACAGGGATATGGAAAAGGATAACATAAAGGATTAGATGAGCAATTGGTCATACACGTTTCTTTGTCAGTTGTTGAGAAGAAACACATTTTGTACGAATTTCAAGATCCAGTTGCCACTTATATGGAGATATTTTGCAATAATGAAGTTTCATTTGTTGCCATCTTTAAGGCTAGATTTTTGGATTGTAAGTATGATTTTGAAGATTATGATTTACATGCTACAATCCCTGTGTTTGTGAATTTGCATAAAGTTGGAAGGAAAGTTGAAATTGCTAGTCAATTACTTACTTCGATGCATTGGAGATTCATTTTTACTTGATAAGTTTTCTTCTACTGATTAGAAGTAGGAGTAGGAAGGAGAATAAGCTCACCATACAAGCAATTAGATTCTTTTTAGTTTGTTGGTTTGCAGCAGTATAAGACTCCATGCCCAATGGAACAACATGCTTATGTCCAGTCAAATATTTTAGGTGATAGGTAAGGCCATTGGTCTACAAGTTCTTGGCAGCTCACAGGGAGTGTGCCATCCCCCATGGAGCCAAATGTTAGCACAGTAATTTGCAGTAGCAATTTTGGTCATTTTGCAACGCCGATGAATTAGGAGTTTTCACAGAACTCTTGCTCTTGTGATTTGTAGTGTTCCTGAAATTGGTGATTTGGTAGCGCTTTTGGATTTCATAGTGCCAAGACTTGTTTGGTCATTCATAATGCCAAGTGGCCAAGATTGGTGCCAGCTTATGCTATTGGCATAGTTACCATATGATCATTTCATAAATTTCACAGTCATTACACATGAGTGGTGCTACGGAAACTGCAGATCTATTTTAGGAGTGGCAATAAGAAATCTATAGAGCTATTTTAGGAGTGGCACTATGAAATCTATGGAGCTATTTCAGGAGTGGTGCTACAAAATATGTAGAGATGTTACACAGGAGTGGTGATACAAAATATGCAGAGCTATTTTGGGAGTGGCGCTACGGAATTTGCAGATCTTTTACATAGGAAGCGCTACAGAATTGGCTACCAAATGCGCTACATAATGGTGCTACGAATTGGTCATCACGGTCAAAGGGAATGTGGTAGAAAAGGAGATGGTGACACATCCTTAATTATCTTAAAAACCTTATCAATAATTGTAGGTGGCAGATTGATGAAGATTATTTTAAGTCTAGCAATTCCAGCATTCGAGATATTCAAACAACAACCTTCATATTTTAGTTATTTTTTATTCCCTAGAAGTTAGTGATTATTTGTACACATGTCAATGATTTATGAGTCAGTTCCTAGGAGTTAGGCAGTCAGTGGTTACATGTGTCACTACTTTGAAACAATTTCTATTTTAAGAAACAAGAGTTAGAGCTCGAATCTTGGAAGGCTAGGCAGGGATCTTTCATATATATGCATATGTAAAGACAAAAGAAAAGGGGGGGGCTTTAGAGAAAAGAGACCCGAGAGGTATGACACAAGATTTTGAAGATTCAAGAAGGATTATGAGAGAGATATAGGAGGCACTATGTCTGTGATCATTGTAACCCTGAGGGGCTCATGTTTTTGTAAACAATTTTGTTATTAGAAATTCAGGATATATGTGGTATCAGATTGCTTTTCTTTGTTTTCTTTTTCGTCTTCTTACTTGAATGAATTGTACATCTTGAGGATCATGGTTTCCTCTGATTAATGGATTCTTGAGAATTTGAGTATATGATGTGTCTTGCCTATTAGTCACCATTTACATTCAAGTACTTTGAATTCATTTATGCAGAGATGATCTCTGATTTATGGATGTTCTGCTTTGTGTTATCTTTTCTCTTCCTCTATCCAATAAACCTTTTATCTGATATGAAGATTGATTGATTTTAATGAGAAATGTGTTTTATTGACTCCATAGACCAATGGTCTATCACTAATTTTACAGTAGATAACTTCCTTTTCCCTTCCTTTTTTTCTTCTTCTTGATGTAGTAAAAACTCAATCAAGTATTTTTATTTCAAGATGTGTTGGGCTTGTTCTTTAGCAGTATAAGAACAACTTCTAGCACTAACAAAAAACACATGGGATGAGAGTCTTCCTTATTTCCATCATAGCTACAACTGATCCCTAGATAACTCAACTAACCACAACCTCTTTCAGGTGGGGTTGGGATTCCAACCATTGGGCCCCATGGATGTTTCACTACTGCTAACAACCACCTTGACCGACTCGTCCCCTACCCCACCAAAAGATGACAAAGCCACCCAGTTCATTGAGTGGATCCAACACATTTTCCAGCAGGTTCATGATATTTTATAAAAGTCCAATGCAAAGTACAATAAATACCATGATCAACACTGGCTGCCACATAAGTTTCAGGTGGGAGACAAAGTTTGGTTTCACTTGCAGAAAGAATCCCTGATAGGACTCCATCGGAAGATTCACCCACTCCATTATGGGAAGTAAACCATCACCAAGGATATGGGTGACAATTATTTTGATCTGAACATTCCCCCTTTCCTTGGCCTGCACCCAGTATTCAATGTGGCTCTCCTTCGACCATATTTCCCAGCATTATTGGACACCTCAGAGATAGCAGAGAAGTTGACACCAATAGAGCTCAAACTTGATTGAATGCAACATGAATATAGTGATCATATTGTGTAAACATATATCAAGGGAACTCAACAACAAAGGATCCATCTTTATCGAGCTATCAAAGAAGGGCATCTCCTGCACCAAGGCAAGTGGCTCACCCGGGGCCAAATTTAGCAGAAATTTCCTCATCTAATGGGGGAACACATCACAATGGATACCATTTCTTCTTAAGGGGGGAGGATTGATCCATATGGATTTCGGTGGCCTCCCACCTATTCCAACTGGTTCATTTTGGAATTTTTCTATTTTGGCAATTTTTTCCTAGTTTTTGGGTCCCTGACTTCCAGGGTCGTTTTGAGGCCATAAACAACGTTTTTAGGGATCACCACAATCAAAATTTAGATGGGTTTAGAGTCTTATGGAAACATGTGTAGTCCTTAGATATAATTTACCAACTGGCTATCGTGCACCTAAAACAAATATTGTATGCAAAAGTTACGACCCCGGAAATTTGATGTACTAGCTTTTACCCCAAAGTGGCCCACGTGAATTTTGGCGCTTCATATCCTAGGGTTAGGTTTTTGGATGTATAGGGATTTTTCATTCATGATTATTGTAAATATTCCTTGAGATCCTCATTGTAATGGTATTCTTTTGAATGAGCACAATCGTCACATCTCTTCTGAGAGATAAACTTCCAGCATTATAGAAAGCTTGTTTTCCGCTGCATTTTACAGTTTCAACTTATTTCCTTATTGAATAGAAAACCAGTTTTACTTTATCTCTGTTATTTTTTGTTAAGAATATTTTAATAATATGTACTCATTTGTTTCTTCTCATAAAATATGTATCAACGGGAGCTTCAAATATTTGGATAACTTTATCAAATGGAGGAGTAAGCACCAATGTCTCATCTTCATTAGATGGAAGGTCTAGCTCATACACAAATTCCTTTTCTACATCACCCTCTGAATCATAGAATAAGGTATGATCAAAAACCTGAAAAGGAAATTGAATAACCTCATCCTCTTCTTTTTGTGTAGGAGGAATAGGATCTTGGATGCAGGGATGATTTTAAGGACATAAATTTATTTTAAAATGTAGAAACCTTGGCTAATCTTACAAATCCTTCATATTCCAACTATAAAATGTTTGGCAATATTTCTGTAAAAATATTCAAATTTCTAAGGATTTTATATAGTTTGTATAAAATTTTGGCGATTTTAAAGGTAAAATAATTTTATCCTATATAATTTGTGCGAATCATTTTTAGAATAATGAATATTTTTTGGGGAAAAACCATGGAAAATTAGCCCATGAGCGAAATTTATCCCCTAAAATCATCCTTTCTTGGATGGCCTCATCAATGTTGACTTCCAGAACAACGGGTTGTACTTCCTTGAATGAGAGGATTTTTTCTTCTACTTTTGTGGCTATGTCAAAAGCGTCTTGGATTTTCCTTTTCCTCTTTATATCGAGTAAATTTTTTGATTATCTGGAGAATGCCTTAGTATGGATGAAAATGAGGAACTAGGGTCCAAGATGATAGGTTCTAGGGAGTTGTTGTAACATCTTATGGAATCTGGTATGAAACTCCCTAACGATCGCGTTCTCATTCTTCTCTATGTAATAAAGTTATTTTAGCAACTCGATAACATCCTTTTTGATAATCCATATTTTGAGGAAGACCTCTTCTAATTGATCCATAGATGTAAGAATAGCATCAGGGAGATCATTATATCATCTATGAGCATTATCATGAAGAGTGGAAGAGAAAAACTTCATTACCAGATCCTCAACATCATCACTAATAGGATGGAGTTGAAAGAAGGCCCAAAATTTACTCATATGGTCTTCAACGTTTTCCTCATCACTACCAGTGAATATTGGGAGCCATTTTACATACCTTAGATGTATTTTTCGTGGGTAACCCAAAATTTTACTCATGTCTAAGGGTTTGAAATTACCCAGGTCCCATTGAGAAGCCATGGTTGGATTTTTCATTAGTGGAGTCACTAGATAATCCATCTACAGATCATCAAAAGGAAGAGAGGGGATCATCCTCAGTGGAGTCGCCAAGTGAGATTTGTAAGATAAAGGATTTGAAGGTAAGGATTACCGAAAGAGTGTCTTCTTGAGGAATATTGACTCAGTGTTCCCCGAAAATGATGCCAATATTTTATCGCACAATTTGTACTTTCCCAAAATCCCAAGGCAAGTGGATACATAATTGGTGTAACTGGGAATAGCCTATCACTATCACATTAACAAGATATCCCTTTCTCTTTAGGAGTGTGTCAAGACTACCCTAGGGGAGACGTCTCCGATGACCTGTGGGGTTTGAGAAGGCTAAGAAAAGTAATCACAAGGAAATCCTTCCCCTCTCACAGATCACTCAAATCAAAGGTTTCTTATATGTCTTAAAGGATGAAGCAAATGGATAATATTGTGTACTTGCCCAAAACAAGATAACAAGGCAAATATGGCACTTTCCAAGTACCAAATGATTGTTATTACTTCATATGACAATAAACCTTCACAAAATAAGCTAGCTAATATGAATTTACATAATTGCAACAATTTATAACAACAATTAAAATTTTATAACAACCACAAGATTTATGCCTTGAAATTGCTTGAAAAAGACAAGAAAAAGTGACTTTGACTAAGCAAATTGATAGTGAATTGTCACAAGCAAAGTTGGAAACATTTAGATATCTTTTAATGTCACTTTTGAAGAGAATTTGCTGTAGTTATATGGGTGTAGCAAGCTTTTGCAACAACAGAAAATTTAAATGGTAAAAAGTGCAAGAAAACACCATACAAAGATAGCACTTACCCAATAGATTGACTAGCAATTATCACAATTGAGTTTTGAATGGTTTTAGTGCAAGTTATGTAGGTAAATGATCAAACCAATGTATGTTTGTATGGTTGTAGAAATGTTTTTCTACAAAATAAAGTTAGCTTGGGAGTTAGTCTAATTTAGGGTTAGAAAATGTTAGTAAAGGCTTCAAGGATAAGAGTATGAGTGTTTGTTTGATCAATCGTCACTTCTAGATGGTAGTCTAGTGCCTTTCTAGGGTACATGGAGTCACTAATAGTAGCATAAAATATTAGAGGAAATATAGAAATGATAGTTGTATGTCAAAGGGATGGAGAGGATGAGAAAGGTGTTGGTATCCCAAGGCCTAAAAAATCTACTTCCAAGAGATAATTGCCAGGAAGTAAAAATGGTTAGGCCCTAGCGATTTATCCTTACCTTGAACAAATTGTAATAAAATATGCAATTGGGCATGGAATTAAGGTTACTAGAGTGATACAATGGTAGGGATCTAGTATCTACTTCAATATAGGTTCATTTCAGGAAATTTTAGCACATGGAAGATTATATGGAAAAAGATAACAACATATGTCTTTCAGCTAGGGTTTCAAGCAAGCAATTTCATAATATTAGACACGAAACAAGTAAAATTAACCATAATAATTCATTCACAATAGAGAAATGCATATTTTCCACTTACTTCACCAAGAATAATCAAGAAAATCACCCTAGTTGAAGATCCTCCACATGAAAATTGCCAAAATACACCAATAAATGCCTCCTCCAAGAAGGGTGAACCACTAATTTCAGCTAAGAACCCTTAAGGAAGGTAAAATTTCAAACCCACACTTAAGTGATGAGTGAATTATGAAAAAAAAAGAGTTTTATCTCTTATTTATACAATATCAATGATCTTTAATTGTCTTTTAGGTCAAAAAAGGATGACATGGCTAGTTTACATAAAAAATATAGCTTTACATAAATTCAACAATTAAAACTCTAATTTGACTTTAGGAATGATGTCATGCCCCTCTAGGGTGACATTAGACCCCCATTATGGAATGCTAGGCCTCAAATGCAAAATGTTAGGCCTCAAATGCCGACACAAGTGCTAACTAGCACCAAACCATCCTCATGCCAAACACTAACTGGATGACGTCAAAGGTCAATATGATGACATCAGAGGCCTTCAAGGGCCAATGTCATGGTGGAAGGGAAATACCCCCTTGGGTCTAGGCCTACCAGAGTGTCTCGGGGGAAACGTCCTTCTTCCTTCCTGGTGCCATCCGCTCATGTCTCTTTGCCCTTGGTTGGGGTCATAGCATCCATCTGTTGGGATTTAAACCCCATGGAGGTCTGGGCTAATAATCTCACCATATGTACATGTCCACTGGGCATGGTCCTGTAGCAACAACAAGTATTCCCTCCATGGGCTCATAAGTCGCAAGGATCATAACAATGTCAATCATATCCAATAATCAAATTACCCAAACATGTGCATCAAACCCCCCTTTACCCAGACAAATTATCAAATAAGTTATGCAGTTTAACGAGACAGGTTTGGAGAGGGTCTCAGGATGTCCTATTGGGATAATCCTCCTCAAATTTGGGGTGTTTCGTAGGTGAATACAAATCTAGGTCATGTAAGTGTATGAAATGATGTAGGGGAATGTTTGGGAAAAGGGTGTAATGATAATAGGGAAATGTAGGTCTTTCCTATGGGTTCCTCTATAGAGGGAAAGATTAACATTGTCATGGATTCCATTGTTTCCTATCCCATTAAATGCCTTTTATTCTTTGTCTTATTGATTTTTCTTTTCAAGAGAATAGTTGGGGGGCATTGTCCTAGCGTGGTGACCAGTGGTGACAACATTACCCACAAGAACTTCACGAAAATGAGAAGGTTGGATCGTGATGAGACCCCCTTTCTCTTGGTTATGCCACCAAGAGACATTACGCTGGTTTGGTGACTATATATATGGTAGTTCCATACCTCTACATGCCCATGGACCTAATAGGTCGAATCATGATGAGACCTCCCATCCACCAACTAGACCTTGAGTTTTATTTTATATACGGGTCCCCTTTTCTTACTGAGAAGCCTTTTATTGCTTTCTCGAGAATCCCTTGGTGAAACATCTCAAAGGTTTCATTTTGTATTTTAAATTTTGATAGCTACTTTAACCCCTTGGGCATTTAAGCCCTTCTTCCCACAAGGAAAGGTACAGCCCTTACTAGTGTGGAAAACTCAATGCCCGAACCAAGGTAGGGGAAGATGAGAGGGACAATGATGAAAAGTGGCATGTATGGAAGGAATGGACAATCACCTTTCATAGACCCACCTAGTGGCAACTCATCCCTAAGGGAACCAAATTACTAGGGCATCGTGTCACCCTGCATGCATGAACAAGTTAAAGAGCATAATTTCCAAGAAAATATTATGAAACAAGGGAGAGTTTAGTGAAACATATACAAATTCTTTAAAAATCAGAGTGACACATACCATGAAACCCAGATTCACTACTTCATGGGGAAAAACCCACTGCTACTTTAGGATCATGCCGGTGGGATGGATGCTGCTACTGTTGGTAGATGGGATGCACTGAAGAAAAGATGGGACATCCGAGGGCAAGATCAAGTCATATGGCTCTCAATACTCCATGTCTAGGACCTTTGGGCCTTGAGACATATTCTCCTTAGTTATCCCTATGATAGGGGATAACAAGTACCACCGCAAAATTCACATTGAGGAGGGTTAGGTGGAGAAGGAAAGTCTGAAATGAATTTTGTAAAAGTTGCTTCTCCCACCAAATCAAGATTTGGTGATATATACCTATACCAATGTTATTCTTGACCGTGAAAAGTAAGAGGAAAAATATCAAAAGATGTGTAATCATCTTGAAATCCAACAAATTGACAAAACCGAATAAACATGTTGACACGATCGAGATAATATTCCCATGGGTAAACTTCAAAAAGAGAACAACCAACCATGGACAAACATGTAATCAAATCTAAGTATGACCTATGCATGATGCACTATTGGTTGAAATAAAGATGAACATCAAATCAAACCTAGAGAAAAACCATTGAACGGTCCTCCCTAGTATGGTCACCAAAAATATGTTGATGTGGAGGGACTAGAGAGTTTCCAACACCAACATCTCAAATCTTACTTGAATAGGGTAAGATATTTGTAATTATCACCTATGTTTTATATCCTTAGAGAAAATTATCAATTGATTCTCAAGTAATAAGTACAAGGAACCAATGCTGTCCTTTTTCATAATTAAACTGTTCAAAAGAAGAAAGTAAAAATATATGTGTAATGTGTTTGATAATTAAGGAACAAATGAAATACAAATCTGAAAGTAATATCAGAGAATGCACATGTGAGACCAAAATCAACAAGGAAATTTTATTGATTTCAT
The DNA here is from genome assembly GCA_010110895.2 of Picea sitchensis. NCBI lineage: Eukaryota > Viridiplantae > Streptophyta > Pinopsida > Pinales > Pinaceae > Picea > Picea sitchensis. The sequence continues at coordinate 16,317 of SNQJ01S0105077.1, forward strand.
TCCAAGTTACAATTATAACCTTCTTTTCAAACCCTTGCGAGGGTAAGGACCAAAACCTCTTTTCAAACTCAAGCAGGGTAAGGACCAAAGATCATATTTAGAGGTGTCTGATGCATAAAATAATATGGACAACAAGATAATTTTTTGAGACTAGGAAATATGGATCAACTTATCCGAATGTTTTATCATTTATCGACTCTACAAATATTCTTTATTATTAATGAAAACTAATCCATAAACAAATCATAATACACAAAATGCCAAGATCAAATGATCAACCTATCTAGAATAAGTTACTGAATTATGTATCTCAATATTTGAATCATGTAACAGGACACTAAGACTCTTCTATAAATGTTAAGACTCTATGATAACTCATAATGAATTAAAGTAATTAATCTTGCAAGTTCAAGAGCAGACCTTTATAAGGGTCATTTCTTTGTTCCTCTCCCTTTGTCCTCTTTAAACTATCTGTCCTCTTCAAAAGAAGTTGCAGTTTGTAAATAATTTTGTTGTTATGTCGTGACTAAATACATAGGGACAAAATATTAAAAAATACACACCAAAGGTTCTTAACAACACACCCCACAGGGACCCCTAATTCCCTTTAAATCTTTAAGTTTGATTTCCTCCTTGTCGCTCCATAATTTATTTAAATGATAAAAATCATGCCTAATCTTTAATAAAATGTCTACAAGCAACCACTAACAAACCCTGCAAGCCCACCCCTCATTGCCCCCTTATTATATATATATATATATATATATATATATATATATATATGTATATATATATAGTGAGATATAGATACATTGCATACATATATATATATCTATGTATGCATGTATGTATGTGGTTGCATGTATAGAGTTGGGATATATATATATATATATATATATATATATATAGAGTTATTAGCATATTGTTGAGCATATATGTATATATATATATATATATATATATGTATATAGTAGGTATATGTATATATATATATATATATATATATAAGCATGTATGCATATGTATGTATATGTATGTGAGCATATATGCATATATATGTATATATGTATGTATATATATGTATGTGTGCGTATATAGGTATATATGTATGTATATATGTTAGAGGTATGCAGAGTATATATACATGTATATATATATATATATATATATTCATATATATATATATATATATATATATATATATATATATATATATATATATATATATATATATATATATGTGTCTTTTTTTTTTTTTTTTTTTTTTTTTTTTTTTTATATATATATATTCATATATATGTATATATATAGTGGTGAGGGATATATATATATATATGGTATAGAGCATATATATATATATATATATATATGGAGCATATATATATTTGCTAACAAGTAGTAAAAGCATTTGTCCTGTCATCCAAACAAGACATAGTATCATGTCAGTTCTAAAAATTGAAATATAGTGCCATACTTCCTATAGGAGATCAAAATATAAATAAAATTTCCACCATATAAATTATTAAAAACCATATTTAACATGAGAAGTAGTTTGCTCTTCTCACTGCTTGCTTCCTTTTCTACTTTATTTGTTGAGTAAGCATTTTTGGAGTGTGGCCGATTGGATGGTTGAAGGTGAACTTCACTGAAGGATCGAAAGTGTTCATCAACTTGGTGAGCATGGGAAGTGACTGACTGAGAGGAATAATCAGATGACTTAGAATGAGTGACCATTTTTTTGTCTTTGTTGGACTTAAGCTTAAGGATGGATATTTTCAGTCTCTTCTTACATGTGAAGATTGGATAGGGGATGCAATGTGGGAAATATGTTGCGGCAAGTTGGTTGAGAGGAGGAGGTGGAGGGGGAAATGGAAATGAAACTATAGGCCATAAATCATGATGGAATACAATAGGATGAACAATATCCTTCCAACCATCATTGAAAGGAACCTCTGGCTAGAGGGACACATGACATGGAACATGAACATTAGAAAAAATAGGGTGAGGTTGGTAAGGAGGCCTTTCTAGTCGAGGATTTGGGGAAAATCCTTGTCCCACTAAGTTAAAGAAACTCGCTTGAAATGTCTGATTCAACTCTTGAGGATCACATTGAAATGTATGGTGAATATTGGTCTCCTATTACCTCTCTACCAAAAGTTATTTCTGTTTCTGCCTCCACCCCTATCATGGATTCCTCTACTAAAGAAACTCATTATATAAAAACAAACTTAGATAAATATATGATACAAGAAATACTAATCAACCATTGAATTACATTTCGTGAAGATAAATTTAAAACATTGGCTGTTATCAGTCCACACACTAGCATGCATGCAATCAATCCATTACTTTGCATGTATTAATCATAGTCATTCTGCTGACTTTAATCTACACCTGTCATAATTTATAACATGGATATTTAATGATCTATGGGATGTGATTAGGTTTGTAATGAATGAAAAGTGGAATGCATGAAAGAGAAACAATGGTTATTGTTCTAAGCAATATCAAATATTAATCCAAGATCAACTTTTATAATCATATCATCATCTTCACTTAACTATAGATTTCATCAAGACTGCTCATTTTTCTTATTTAAAATTTCCTTTTATAAGTCTTTCCAAATTAGAGAGATTTTATTCAATCACATGAAAATGACCAATGTTCTTTCTTCATACAATCTTATCATCTCATCAATCATCAATCAATGAGAACAATTCTAGTCCTATAAAATAAAAACTCTGTAGTTATTTGATTTTTTATTTCTTGGAGTTCAATAAATTAACAAATGTTCCAAAGAATTACACCCTATAAATTCCTGTAAGAAACAACATATATAAACTCTTTTAAGTATACCCATTCAAACTCTGCTTATTAAATATATTTTATCGATAGAATTCATCATAGAAAGAAAGTGAATCCAATCTAATATCAATCCAACAGAGCACATGAATGTTTTGATCAAATTGTTTGACTAATTTGCATATATGTGTGGCCACATACACCATTCATACATATTTTGAATTAAACAACTATTGAAATCTGGGTGCCATCAAAGCATGGTTTTCTTTTGAAAAATATTTTCTAATGTTTAGATTTGTAATCAGAATTGTAATCCAATAAATACGAACCCAATAATACAATGATGGACTACACACATGCTTGCATTATCATCTCTCAATTCTATACAATATTATTGACTCTCTTTTGTGCATAAAATTTATTTGTAGAACCAAATATCAATAAGCAGGCCCAAATTTTGGTATTGAAATCCACAAAATTGAATGTAGGGTTTCACATTTTATTCTTTGAAAAAAAACAATATCTTAAAATTATCCTTGAATACAAAAATAAGATCAATTTGAGACCTACATTTCGAACCCATTTTAAATGATAAAACTATAACCCCATTAAGTGCAAGTAGAATTAAACCCATACCAACCAAAGGTGTAACAAATTGAAACTAGCTCGAAACTCATCCACATGAAAAAAACGTTTCTTACAACAAACCAAACTGTCATTACAAAATGTCCCCAAGAAAATCATTTGCAATTTCTTGAAGAAACAGTTTGGAATTATAACTTTGGTAGTGCAGATCATATGTTTTTGTTTTATTATTTTCTAATACCAAATGTAAAAAGAAACAAATGGTGCACCATACTGGCCTTCAAACAATAATAAACCAATATAAACAATACCAAAATGTGATCAATGTTGGTAAGAATTGTTTTCAAACTTCATTCCCAATCGCCCCCCCTCTCCCCCACCCCATTTTTATTATTATCAAAACCATACTATATTATAATCTTGACATGCAAAAAACCAAGTCATAAGTATAACTGGTGTGTTGATTAATGTTGGTTGTCATTGATGTCAACCCTTGAAGAAAGTTCGGTAGATAATTCCGGTAGCCCAAAGGTTTGGGTAATGGACCCAAGTTTTTTTCATGTATAATGGTATGATTTTTAATATATTTGAAGGTAATAATATTCTATATGGATAGTACATGTCATTCCATTTCCATTGGTGTGTGTAACGTCACATAACTCCTCACGGTTAGAGAGTTATGGCCATGAGAAATTGGAGAACCCAGGTTTGGGTAATGGACCCAAGTTTGTTTGATGGATAATGGTATGAGTTTTGAT
>SNQJ01S0105078.1:5632-21449 GCA_010110895.2 Picea sitchensis
AATATATGCAGTGTTTTTCCTCTGAAAATCAAAATCAGTGGGCTCAATGGTTACCCCTAGCTGAATGGTGGTATAACAATTCCTACCATACAGCTACATGCATGACTCCTTTTGAAGAAGTATATGGATAGAAGCCACCTTCAGTTCTCTCATACTTACCAGGTACCTCAAAGGTCCAGGTGGTTGACCAAACACTTATAGTTCGAGAGGATATTATTCGTACCCTCAAAGAGAACTTGGTCATGGCACAAAATCGCATGAAGCAACAAGCAGATCAAGGTCTCTCTGAACGTCAATTTGTAGAAGGGGATCAGGTGTTTTTGCTACTGCAACTATACAAGCAAACTTCCCTCAAGGTCAGGCATTATCATAAGCTAGTGCCCAAATTTTATGGTCCTTATACAGTTCTCAAGCATGTGGGACAAGTCGCCTATAAATTAGCTCTACCCAGTCATTCAAAGCTACTTCTTGTTTTTCATGTTTTATGCTTAAATAAGGTGATTGGAACTAGGTGCCAAATTCAAACCAACCTTCCCAAGTCAGCTGAAGAAGGATCCATTTGGCTACAACCAGATGCATTTTTAGACTAGCGTGAGCATTGTCTGTGTCAGAGAACCATCAAGGAAGTGCTAGTTCAGTGGAAAGATACAACTCCAGCAGATGCCACTTGGGAACCAACTACCATTCTGCAACAGTTTCCACATCTCAAGCCTTGAGGACAAGGTTTCTTATAAGTGGGAGGACATGTTAGGGTCATAACTCGCACATAGGTAGATCAATATATTTGGATGTAATAAAGGTCAATATTAATAAGGCCTTTCAATAAAATAGAATAAGGTGGATGTAAGAAGACCTAATAGAAGCTTCTGCTTCTAGAAGGATCGTCCTCTAGATGATTCTCTTGATAGACATATTTAGTATAAATAAGGGTCGAGGGTATGAAAACCCTAGCTTGGAGATTATTTTAATAGAGTACTGCTTGACTGGAGACTGCCCCCTTGAAGAGGCCCGTGAACATTGCTTTTTGAATCAAAGTGTTAATTCTTTTGTTGTTCTTATATCATTTCTGTGTTATTGTGGAGATTATGTTGGTTATATTACTGTTATTCTGCCATTTCTAGCATTTTATTTGTGTTCTGCATACTTTTTATATCTGGTATATTACAAAATGTATATTGTATTTTCATTGTAAATATGGAAAATTCATTATAAGGTCGCAGATATGATGGTAAAAGTTATGTTAGGGTTTTTTTCCCTAGAAGGAAACCCTCTTTTATGAGGGAATTGTATTGTGGCTATGCATCATTACGAATATTGTATTCAGAGAGAGGAAACTGTGAGAGAAAGAAGGCATTATAGTGGGTGTGTTCTAGGTTGTATCCCTACATTTTGCTAGATAATAAAAAAGGACCTAGCAATTTATTTGGTGGAGGTGGCCCACAGTGGGTGAACCATGTATATCTATGTMTTTATTGTATTGTGTATCTTTTGTGTTTTATTTACACATTTGTTTTTATTTTATTTCTCCGCGGTCCTGTTTTTCTAACAATAAATTGTCCACCAAAAATCAGAATATTGGCATATGTCATGTCCAATTGAATTGATCCTCCTAAATTTGCAGCCCAAGATCTTGATAAAATCATGCCATATTTTGAAGGTACATTAGCTACTACCACATCCATAAGAATACTTTTAACTAGAATCTGAGTTAGATTTACAACTAAATCGTTAATCATACCCAAACACTTAACCTTTCTAGAATCAAAAGAGTATAAATCTTGATTAGGTATAGTAATTTGTAAGCCCAATTTTTCCATTATTATTTTCGGCATCAAATTATGTGAAGCACATGAATCTAGCATACAATTATGTAACAAATGATCATGCATAGTAAGAGTGATATAAAATGGAGCTACTTAGTCTTTATAATTTTCAATATGTGTTCCAAACATAATCATTGGTTTCTCATCTTGCAAGTTAATAACATTCTGCATCTGGAAAATTAATTACTTTTGAAATATGCTTCTTGTAAACCGGATTTTTGGCAATTTCAACCAGAGGGACTGGAATTTTAATCTTATTCAATTCATTCTCAATATTGAACATGCCAACTGATTTTTCTAACACTTTGGTTTGTACCTCGGATTCTTTGTTTTCCATCTTTTTAGTTTGGGTTGCTTTTGTTTCAACTTGATTTATTTGAGCAGCTTGTACTTTAGTAGGTTATTTTGATACCACTACTTCGTTTTCTTTATTCTGTGCCAAGAGATTTTTTGGCGGATTGGTAGTAAAAGTCTTATCTCGTGGCCTCAAATCATATTTATTATGAAGCTCAGTCATTATTGAATCGACAAGATCCATATATTGTAATGTAGTGTCTCCCAAGTTATTAATATTTTGATCATCAAATAATGATCCAAGATTTAAATATTTCTCACAGTCTTGTTGAGTTAAATGAGGTTTGATATCATCATCACTAAGAATGTTTATATCTTCATCTAATTCATCATAATCGTGAGCACCATCTCCCTGTATAATATTGTATGTTTTAAAAGGGACCTGGATATTTTGTTCCTCATTCTTGATATTCCTTTATTGAATCTGAGGGTTTGTATTGAGGTTTCTCCTGAATTGATTTTGATTTCTAATATATGGGTCATGTTTGACTTTCTCAATTTCCATTCTAGAAATTTTATTTGATAAATCTTTAATTATTCTATCCATCTCATCCATATTTTCCTCTTGTGTGTTTTTCCTAGAACTGGAGGGTCCTCCTTGTTCTTTAAATATTCTAGGTTCTCTTATTCCCATATCAACCTTCATTTTCATTTTTCATGATGCCATCATATTAGATTCAATTTCAATAGAATCATATTTCATTCTATCTAGTGTTCTATCTCTTATTTACCTTAAAATTAAAGTAAAATATGAATGAAATGCCCCTCCAGAAGTAACTTTAGCAGTTGGTTGGGAAGGTTGAACCTTGGTTGGGATCTTTCTATACAGGTTTTTGAATATTTGGTTAAATTTAGAAACAATTTCAGATGTTTTCTTCCTTAAAGTTCCAAATTCAGTTAACTAATATAAATGGTATTTTTTCTCACCACATTGTCTTAAGAAATAATTTCCTGCTAGGGACCTAACCCCTCACGTAGGTAGAATAATATATTTCCATGTAATAAAGGTAAATATTAATAATGCCTAGCAATAAGGAAGAATAAGTCCAATGTAACAAGACCTAATAGAAGCTTCTGCTTCTAGAAGGATCTTCCTCTATATTGTTCTTTTGATAGACATATTTAGTATAAATAGGATTCGAGGGTATGAGAAGTTATGTCTTGGATATTATTGTAATAGAGATCTGCTATGTTGGAGGTTTCCCCCTCGAAGAGGCAAGTGAACATTGCTCTCAGTAATCAAAGTGCTCTTTTTGGTGATTTTCTGGTATCATTTTGGTATTATTGTGGTGTTGTTATGGTTATATTGTTGTTCATCTGCCATTTCTAGCTAATTATTTATGTTCTGCATACTATTTTATATCTATAACATTACAAGTGGTATTAGAGCACCTTCCTCAGCATAAAATTATGGGTTAAATTTTTTTCAGGGTAAAGACGTATTCCGACGTCTTTAAGCTCTAGAGATCTTTCATTACACACATAAACACGTGGTCAGGGATTCATACACGTAGGAAATACAAGTGGTACTTAAGAACACATCTATTGGCCACCCTTGTAACCCCTGTTGGTACCCCTTCAAGTGGTAGCGCATCAGAAAACACTTTTATACGGATCGGCCTAGATCTCTTGAAGCCCTCCATAGATAAATCGATCGGCCTCCTAACTTCTATAGTTCCACCGAGAACAACACTTGGGAAGATACTCTCTAGTACCTAGGTAGTCGGGTAGTATGTCTAAGGGCACAGTCTAGCCTCCTTAGTTGGTTCCCTGAGATATTGGGTCAAGTACTACACGTATATCAGAGAGATATAACATAGGCCAAACCATTGTTTGTAGAATCCTTTAATACCCTAACCTTTGGGATGGAAACAAAAACAGAACAGACAATATCTATTACCGCGCAGCTGTGTCTCTTGCATTCGGGTTGCGAAATTACTACACATTTCTTTTTGTTAAGCATTTGGGCATTTCATCACTGTAGTATTCTTCAATTCAGAGCATAACTCTGCAGGAGTAAAAACAAAAGTTTGGATCCTGTTGGCACCATTATTTGAGACCTATTCCGTTGGATTTCTCTCTTCTCCCTTATCGCAGTCATACCTATCATTTTTCAGCAAAAACAAATTTTGCGTGGACCTGGCCCCCTTCCAACACCCTTATTTTGGATTTACTCCATTGGATTCAAGTCATCTCCCTGATAGTTGTGATACACTTCACCCATAACCCATTTTTTGTGTGGTCCCACCCATCCCTTTTTGTGTTCCCTCTTCATCATGGCCCATACCCGTAGCCAAGACTTGGAAGCTTTCTTCAATACCTTGCACTCTAATTTCACAGAAACCCAACAAGAAGTGAGACTAATCAGTGCCAATATTTCCACCATCAATAAAACCATGCATTCCTCCATCACTTCCACAAATGAGGAACTCAAACAAGACCTCAAACAAGACATTTCTACCCAGCTTGAATCCGTCACTATAATGATCTGCACCAAGCTGCATATCCCTACAGATGTTCCCTCATCTGACCCACCTTTGCATACCGAAGGTGAAACTTCCTCTCATTCCCATAATTTGTAGCCCCATCACTTTTAGCATGACCTACGCCTTCTGCATGTGGATGTGACCAAATTTGATGGCTCAAATACTACTGGTTTGGTAAATAAAATGGAACATTATTTCTCTTTGTATGGAATTACGGATGAGTTGGACAAACTCTAGTATGGTGTTCTCCATCTAGATCAAGAACATTGGCAATGGTTTCAATGGACAAAAAATGCCTACCAAGGGTATGTTTCTTGGACACACTTTGTGGTAGAGCTTTATGAATGCTTTGACATTGACACCAACCATTTAGGTTGTTTGACAAAGATGAAACAATCTAGAACAATGGAAGACTTTATCATTTCTTTTGAGGGACTTTATTTCCATACATAGGGCATTGTTTATGCTTTTTTCTGCGATTTTTTTATCAGTGGCCTCAAGGATGGGATTTGTGCCCATGTCCTCATGACTCAGCCTCAGAGTTAGGTGGACACTATTAAAAGAGATAAGGAATCACAACAAGTTGTCTCTTCTCAAAACCAAAAACCCTCCTTTATTCCTCGCACTAATCCAGTCACTGCCACTCCTCCTTATACTCAACTAAAGATCCAGAAATTGAACAAGTCCAAAATGGTTTGAGGCCAAATCAAAGGCCTTTGTTATAATTGTGATGAAAAATATTTTATTGGGCACAAGTGTAAGGAACAAAATATTTGTATGGCCATCTTGGAGGATGTTTCAGAAGAGAATGTTGAGGCTCCCCTTGTGTCTCTGTCACCTGAACCCACTGACATGACCCCTCCCTCAGACCCTCCCAAAGTAGAACTAGTCATTTCCCTAAATTCCCTCACTGGCTTCTCTGCTCCCCAAACCTTCAAGTTGATTGGTTACATTAAGCATAGGAAGGTCATCATTCTTGTTGATAGTGGAAGCACCCATAATTTTATTCATTGTCACATTTCCAAATCATGATTTCCAATGGCGGGTCCATGAAATGTGGAGGGCGTTATGAAAATATGTGTCTCCAAATTGGTGAATACCACCTGAAATCTCATATGGTTTCCATCGACATGGGTGGTTGTGACATTGTGTTGGGTGCAGAATGGCTAAGGACTTTGGGTCTCATTATCATGAATTTTAAGGAATTAACCATGCAATTCAACCAGGAGGGCCAACAATATAAGTTCCAAGGCATCATCGTCGGTTCCCCTAAGATCATCAATTCTCATCGCATGGAAAAGATTCTCAAAAAATGTCATTCTAGCTTTATTTCCCAACTCCATTCCATACAAGCAACTAAGACACCCTTTGTGCCACAGGACCTCCAATGCATCCTCTCTAAACATTAAGTAGTTTTTTCCACTTCCAAGGACTCCCTCTTTCCCATGGTGTTCATGATCATTCCATTCCCCTTGTCCTAAGAATCCTTTCTCCCAATATGTGTGCCTATCATCACCCCTTTTCCCAAAAAAATGAAATTGAGAAAATTGTTCAAGAACTACTCAACACAAGTGTTATCTTTCCTAGTACAATCCCCTACTCTTCTCTTGTGGTCATGATCCTTAATAAATAGGGTTCTTGGTGCATGTGTCCTAACTTTCGCTCCCTCAACAAACTCACCATTAAAGAAAATTTTCCCATTCTTGTCGTTGATGACATCTTGGATGAATTGAGAGGCACCCAGTTCTTTACTAAACTTGTTCTTTGTTTTGGCTACCACTAGAGACATATGAAAGGGGCATACATTCCTAAGACTGTGTTTAGAACTCATGATAGCCACTATGATTTTTTGGTCATGTCCTTTGTCTTGTGTTATTCTCCCTCCACTTCCGAAAGCCTCATGAATCATGTCTTTCATCCTTTTCTCTGTCATTTTCTCTTAGTTTTCTTTAATCATATCCTCATCTATAGTAAAACTTGGACAACCCATCTTGCTCATGTGGATCGAGTTCTCCATCTACTCTCTCAGCACCAAATTTTCCTCAAACAATCTAAATGTTCTTTTGGTGCCTCGAAAGTCGAGTAATTGGGTCATCTTGTTGGGAAGGTTGGTGTTAGGGTGGATCCTAAAAAGATTGAAGCTATGCAATATTGGCCTCACCCAAATACTCTCAAAATCTTGCATGGATTTCTGGGTTTAACAAGTTATTATCGCAAGTTTTTTAAGAATTATGGAAAGATTGCGGAACCTCTCACTGATCTCCTTAAAAAGAATTCTTTCACTTGGACTCCAATAGTTTCTCAAGATTTTCAAACCTTGAATATGGCCATGTGCACCACTCCAGTCCTGGCCCTTCCTGATTTGAAAAAGACCTTTGTCCTGGAATGTGATGCTTCCAGGAAGGGAATTGACATCGTTCTTATGCAAGAGGGTCTGCCTTTGGCCTTTACCAGCAAACAATTTTCAGAGCGAAATTTGGGAAAATCAATCTATGAAAAAGAAATGTTATCTATTCTACATTTTGTGGATCTTTGGCACCCTTATCTATTGGGGCAATGCTTCCAAATTAAGACAAATCATCAAAGCCTCAAGCATTTTCTGGAACAATGACTTTGCTCCCCAAAGAAACAAAAATGGTTGACTAAGCTCTTTGGATATGATTATGAGATTATTTACAAGAAAGGAAAAGACAATGTGGTTGTGGATGCACTTTCCAAAAAATATGAAGATGAAGGGCCCCTTTTTTCTCTCTCCTTCATTGTACCAGATTGGCTCCAAGTTGTTCGCCAGGAATGGCTATACGATCCCAAAAGTTTCCATCTGATACAAAAATTGCAATCCAATTCTCTAGTCTCCCCAAGGTACTCTTAGCTCCATTATGAGCTCTGATACAAAGGTTGTTTTTATTTAAGTAAACAGTTAAAACTTAAATCCATGGTACTTTTTGAGGTTCATGATACACCCACCATTGGGTACTCTCGGTTTACCAAAATCTATGACCGGGTCAAACGTTATTTTTTATACAATGGTATGAAACATGACATTCATAATTTTGTGGTTGAATGTGATGTGTGTCAACGCAACAAGGGTGAAACAGTCAAATCTCCTAGCACACTACAAACACTTCTGATTCCACCTGCTATTTGGTGGGATATCTCTATGGATTTTATTGTAGGCTTACCTAAATCGGGAAATAAATTAGTCATCATGGTGTTAGTTGATCATATTTCCAAGTATGCTCATTTTTGTGCTCTTCAACACCCATTTGCAGCATCCATTGTGGCTCAAATTTTCATGGATCAAGTCTTCAAGCTTCATGGCATGCCACATTCTATTATTTCTGATTGCGACCCAACTTTCACCAGAAATTTTTGGCAAGAATTGTTCAAGCTCCAAGGCACACAATTTCATCTCAGCACAACTTATCATCCCCACACTGATGATCAAACTGATTTTTTTAACAAGTGTTTGGAAACATATTTGAGGTGTTTTGCATCAGAAAGGAAAAATCAGTGAGCTCAATGGTTACCACTAGCTGAATGGTGGTACAACACTTCTTACCATATAGATACCTGCATGACTACTTTTTAAAAGGTATATGGACAAAATCCACATTCATTTCTCTCATATTTTCCATGTGTCTCGAAGGTCCAGGAAGTTGACAAAACACTTACAGTTCTAGAGGTTATTCTTCGTACCCTCAAAGAGAATTTGGTCATGGCCCAGAATTGCATGAAGTAACAAGCATATCAAGGTCGATATGAACGTCAATTTTCAAAAGGGGATCAGGTGTTTCTTCGAATGCAACCTTACAAGCAAAATTCCCCCAAGGTTGACCATTGTCAGAAATTGGCACCCAAATTTTATGGTCCTTATATCATTCTCAAGTGTATGGGATAGGTGGCCTATCAGTTATCTTTGTCGAGTCATTCTAAGCTCTATATTGTTTTTCACGTTTCGGTCTTAAAGAAGGTTATTATAAGTAAGTACCAAACTCAAACCAACCTTCCTGAGATGGACGAAAAAGGCTCCATTTGGTTATAGACACAAGCAGTTTTGGACCAACATGAGCATCTTCTGCATCAGTGAACCATCAAGGAAGTGTTATTCCACTGGAAAGATACAACTCCAGCAGATACCACTTGGGAACCAGATACCATTCTGCAGCAATTTCCCCATCTCAAGCCTTGAGGACAAGGATATTTTTAAGAGGGAGGACATGTTAGGGACCTAACCATCAAGTAGGTAGAATAGTTCCAATGTAAAGAGACCACAATAGGAAGCTTCCGCTTCTAAGAGGGATCTTCCCCTCTAGATTGTTCTTTTATAGACATATTTAGTATAAATAGGTTGAGGGTATAGAGTTTTCTTCGGATATTTGTTATGCAAGGTGCTCTACTCTGTTGGAGGTTTCCCCTCAAAGAGACAAGTGAACATTTCTCTTGGCAATCAAAATGCTCTTTCTGGTGATTTTCTGGGTACCATTTGGTGTTATTATGGTGTTGTTATGGTTATATTATTTGATAGCCTTTTACATGTCTGAGTTAATTATTTGGGTTACGTACTCTGCTGGAGGTTTCCCCCTCAAAGAGGCAAGTGAACATTTCTCTTGGCAATCAAAATGCTCTTTCTGGTGATTTTCTGGTACCATTTTGGTTTTATTGTGGTGTTGTTATGGTTATATTGTTGTCCATCTTCCATGTCTAGTTAATTATTTCGGTTCTGTATAGTATTTTATATCTGGAATATTACAGTTTCTAAATCATCATATGTTTCTATGTAATTTGTAGTAAGTCCCCTAAACCAAGTTCTAACTTGTCCCTTAAAAGTTTGTACCAACAGTCTCATGTAAATTTATTCATGTTCAATGCCAAGTATATCAACAAATTTATCAAAAAATTCTATATGTTTTGTGGTTTTTAAATCCACTTCTCCCATGAATTTAGGTAAACTTTTCATATAATTCTCAGGTGAATCATTCAGAGTTGCAAAGAGGGATAAGGGGGCATATCTAGCAACAAATTTAGAAAAACTCCTCGGAGGAGGAGGTGGTGGATTTATATTTTCGCCACCTTGTGCACCTCCTACACCATCCATTGAAATTTTTGGAGAAGAGATACTAGGACTGTACTATAGATTATTGAAGAATTGAAAAGACTTGTGTACTAGATATTTAATTTCTTCAAGAAGGTAATAGTGGATACCTTCTAGATAATCAAAAGGTGACAGATTTCGTGACAGAGATGTAAAATTAAACTTAGATGGGAAATGATAACTTGAACTTGGTCTTTTAGATCAACTAGATGGGTATATGGGGCAAGTGATAAGAGATGAACATGAGTACAAAGGATGATCTTCAGCATTTTCAGCGACATAAAATTTTATTTCATGAAGAGTAAGGATAGGTCGTGTATAGACAACATTAGAAACTAAATATTATTCCTTATTCTCACTGGTAAAAGTATATATCAAAGAGAAAGGTGTATTCTGGAATTTTTCTCACTTTAGATCATACAGCTTTACGTCGGGAATTTCAACCTCTGGATTTTCTAATTTAATTTCAGGATTACTAGTTGAGGCTTCTACAGAATGAGGTTTACTTTGATGTTTTTCTTTAGAACTAGGTAAACTTATTTCTTCCGCTAAAATATTAACATTAACTTGAGTAACCTTTGGTTGATAGACCTTACCTGCTATTGCATACATCTGCTTTAAATATCCTTTGGTTTTCAACAGTTTTCTGAGATCTGAAACTGGCATAGTTTGCTTATCGTCTGGGGGTTTTTTTGTATTTTTCGTTCGAATGCTAGCTTTTCCAAAATGGAGTCGTCAAGTGAAAAAAAAAAATGAGCCTTAACTTTGTGTTCAATTATTTTCCACCATAAAAAACCGAAACTAAACTTTTTCGTATTCCCAGGGAAAAATAGTTGTGTTTCTTTGTTGCCCGAAAACAGTTCCAAAAACGATGTTGTTTATGAGATTTAATCTGGGATCATAGAATAATTTCAAGCATCCAAAATTTAAGAGAATTGTTTTTTATAATGATTTTCTACCTTCAGTTTTAAGATAAAACTTCAAATGAATTAAATAAAACACAAAGGTAATATCTCTTTCTTTGAGTCTTTTATAAATATTGAGTATATGCAAAGTAGAATTGATTAACAAAAAAATGTCAAAATAAAGTAAGGTATCCAATACTGATAAATATTATACTACCCGCAATAGAAGAATCATGAAGGATGAATCTTAAAAGATGAAATGAAATGAGCATATCCACAAAGATACAGGTCTTGTTTTACTCACAGTAATAACAGAGGAAAAGTTGTAGCTGAACAAACTTCCAATTATATGGACCAGAGTAGATGTATTAATAAATTGTAGTCTTTCAACCTTTAAGAGATATAGAGTGAAGAAAATGAGGTTATGAAAAGGAAATACACAGAAAGCACATAACTCAAGGAAATGAAATGTAGAATCTTTGTATTCTCTTTAAAAAAATTATTAAGAAGGTTCTCTTTTACATTTGGCCAGAAGAAGCCTCGAATACATATCTAATTTGCTTGTTTAATAAAAACATATTAAACAAAAGTTGTTAGACTTTACACATTTTTACCACTCAAAATATAATATAATATAAACTAAAACGATATTACAAAGATATTGAACATCTACTAAGATTTATTTTGCTTACTGGCGATCCATTCATCCTTTATTTTCTCGTGGATGCATTTAGAATTTTTTTATGTTTGAATTGTGAATGCAGATCCAATAATGAAATAACAAACTTGGAGGGTTCAATATTTGCATTTAATTCAAATGAAAAATCTTTTTTATGCACCAATGGTAGATTTCATTGAATTTGAAATATTGCGTATTGAGTGATCTGATGTTGTAAACTTGGTTTCACTAGAAGATCATTTAAGATTTGTAACTCAACCTGATTTACCTATAGTATAGCATTTTTTACCCTCTCTCTGCTTTTCTTTAAATCTTCTCTATTATTCTCAATCTCAACTTGCCCAAGTGTAGCATGAATATTACTGACATCAATCTTTGTCATTTCTAGATCTACAAATTCTTGAAACTTGGATCTGGCCATAGAAGATTCATTCTCTTTGTCATCAATAATCTGTAAATAATTATCAATTACCTAATAATTCTTTTGGATGGCATCCAAACGTTCATACAAATTCTGTTGGACAATCTGCAACTTCACATTCACCTCTGATGTTTGTTTCTTGAAGGTGGAAATATCAATTATTGTACCCTTGATTGAGGTTATCCAAGATTTCAATTGATTTATTAATGTATCTCGCTATGATATCATGTTATTACTCAAGTGTTGACTTAGAAAAATTAATTTCAATTTATCCTCTAATTTTTTAATCTGTTGCTCAAAACCTTGTCTAACTTGGCTTATATGAAAATTAATTCTTTCTCTCGCAGTAACTTCCATTTGTTTCATTTCATTATGTAATTTTTCAATCAAAATATTCTTTTGGTCCAGATGTTTTCTGAAATTATCCACTGACCATAAGTTAGCAGTTGCAAATGCTCCCAGTGAGTAGGCTACCTCTTTAGCTAATTCAGTGCCACTATGTCCTTGTCCATCATATATCATTCTATGTTTTTTGGTGATTCATCCCTCTTTATTTCAAGATTATCTTCGTATGATAGCCTTCCTTTTCTTGTTGAAAAATAAATATGAAGAACGCGTATCTTTGGGTTCAATAGGTATCAGGTCATCTATATTGATAACATTTGAACAAGGTAAATTAGAACTTGTTTCTAAGGGAGTCAAAGATGGTATGGGAGAAATAAGTGCATCATATTCCCCTTGATTTGTGACATCATTCATAGGAGTTTCAGTGTTTGATAATAATATAGGAAAGTTATGCCCGTGTTTCATAAAAACTTCGAACAATGCTAATAATTCTTAATCACTTTTACCTCGTATGGATATTCCTGTAACTATTTCATCCTTGGGAAATGTTTTTGGTTTCCTTTCCACTCCTTTAGTTTTGTTTGAATGAAAGTCATATTGCTTGAGATTTGATGACTGTTCCAACTGTGAAGTTGAATTAAGCCTTTGTTTTTCTTGCAAGATTTTAGGTAAACTATTCCTTATGTTCTTTTGAAAGCTAATAAAACCTCACTATTGTTCTTGAGGAAGAATTTCAAATATATATATAACCTCATCATATGATCTAACTCCTCTAAAAACCTCATCATAAGGTGAATCTTCATGGATGTATTTCTTTATGTTAAATCGAGCCAAATCATTTTCTACCACCTAATGTGGATCATGCTTCTTGAATTCAATGTCAACAAATTTAATATCATCTAAGGTCGAAGCCTCTACCTTAGCATGTCCAAAGTCTAATAATGAGAACATAACAACTTGCATAGGAAAGGTTGTCCAAACACTTTTCTGTGCGGCCTTCATTTCTTTGGTGATGCCTGCTAAAATTGTTTGATAGGATACTTCTCTGCAAGAAAGTTTGTCTAGTATAAATATGGGAAGAGCATGTTGAGATGTGAAGCAATCGAAAACTATGATGTAATAAAATCTTTCCTCAATGTACCAATCTGCAATGGCACCTATATTCCCAATAATTTGTTCTGAAATTCTGGGGAGAGGATGACCATAGATAATTTCATGAATTGGAATGACCACATTGTGACAAATCTCATAAAAGAATCCTTTCATTTTCCTCCCATAATTTAGAATGATATAAATTTATGGGCTCAGTGACTATCGGAGTCCAACTTCAATTCATAAGAGGAAATGGGGTTCTAAAACAAATTGCATCCATCATATATGTAGAGATATAGAAAGGAGCATGTTCTCCTTTAGACTTATGAGTTATGTAATCCCCAATTTGTTTAGCTAGGTTATCTGACAACATGTTTCCCCAATCAAAAGTATAACACTTAGAAACTTCATGAATTATAGGAACCCACTCTATAGTAAAATGCGTAGTATTTTTCTTTCCAAACATTTACAAAGAATCATGGAAATATACAAAATATGGGCATCACAAAAGGCTATAGAGTATATACCCTGGCTATCGGTTTTGAATTTATTTTGATTTCCCCACCAGGTTTTTACTATATCATGAATCGTTATGTCATATTTTGTGCATTCATCATCCTTAAACTTCATTATAAATGATGCATTGTAAGTATATTTGGGGTTGGTAGTTAATTTTTACATTACTTGAATGTCCTCAGGTCGGAATGAGTCGACAATGGTCTTTTGATGACTGTAGATGGTTCTGGTTAGGATATCCACATGCTCTAAGGCCCAGCTTATCATAGCAGTATATGGCATTAGTTTCAGCCATGTTGCAACTTTGTGAAGTTATGAATTAGCCACCTGTCTTGTTTTGGCTGCAAATGACTCATCTTCTCCTCAACTTGAATCATCAAAATAGGGGGAATTGTACTACTCTAAAATTTCATAAAATTGCTTCCATGATTTAATGTCATTTGTCAGTCGAGCGGTAGTATCTAAAAGAATGTTTGAATTTGGGTTTGGATCCTATGCAAATGGATCTTGCTTATTTCTTGCTTTATGGGGTTCCATGATTTCCAAATATCGATGGTATCCCTCCTATGAGAAGTAAAAAACTATGATTCCAAACTATTGAATATGAAAGTTTTAGATGCTAATGGAAAAATGTTATGAAGTTCAAAATGAATTTATTAAAAAAATTGTTAAACACTAATTATCCTTACATTTAATCCATTGGCAAGGAAATCATGCCAAATATGTCAAATTTATTACCTAGTGGTCGCACGATTTTCCAATCTTTTACCTTAGCCATGTTAAATACACCTTTAATGATCGTAATTGATGAAGATAAGCTATTTCGGTGGTTCAGAATTTGAAAGTTTTGAATGAGGAATGATAAATATCTCACGAAGGTCAAATTCACTAAGCATTTAACTAACCTTTAATTTATTATTTCATTTTAATTTATCACAACTTAAGGTCACCTTAATTTTAATTTCTTCGGAACTCCGAGACTCCAGAGCTTCACGACTTCGGGACTTTTAGGGTGTTAAACATTTTGAGCTTGAACTCCTGAATTGCGAAGTCCCGAAGTGAACTTCGTATTTTTGTGTTGTTTAATCATTTTGCAATTCTGGAACTCCAACGTTGTGAGATCCGTTGATTTAGATGACTATCAAATTCTAACGGTTGGTATTTGATCTGTCCTGTCAAGATGCAATGTAAACGGTTTTTAGTCTAAGAAACGATATTCTCAAGTTTAAAATTTTATTTTAAAAGGAACAATACAAAAAAGGAATTTTGACAAAATTTGATTTTTATTTGAAATTTTCAATTATGTTCTAACACATTCCTTAGATCCTCCTAGATCACACCTTCCCACTGAAGAACTTTTGGGCCTCTAAAAGTACAAATACTCAACAACTTAGTGATGATAATTATGTCTTCCATCTTGTTGAACCTTTTGGAATTTAGTCTTCATCTTGGGTCTTCGATATTAGGCATTACATTAGTGTACTTTTATCTATCTTTCTGGAGTATGGCTTTGACTATGGCCTCTAACAATGTCTCTAATAGATAATGGCCTTGAGCGTGAAATTGAGCTAGTTTGGAAATTCATCGATTTTATAGTCAAAAGTTTTTTGCAAGGATTTAAATGGTGAAGTTATTTTCTAGTTTTGAGTAATGTGATTTAAGAGCATCCATTATATTGACATATGTGATTCATTTTACATGTGTTTGTTGACGGGCGAAATCGATCGTCCGTCAACTGAGAGAGTGGAGTCAGTCTGGGGTTGTCTAATAACCCAAGTCGTTTGGAATGAACCACCCTGACGGGTTTAGCGGATCCGTTAACCGCTCTAAGGTCTTTAAGAGAACCAAAGAGAAAACTAATCTAAACTAACTAATCTAACTAAAACTAAATAAAACAAACTAAACTAACTAACAATAAATTAAAATAAAACTAAACTAAACTACTAACTATTCTATATACAATCTACTAATTAATATTATAATAACTCAAATCAACTATCTAATTACTAACTGCAATATCACTTATTCACAAAATGTACAATATAGACAATCTACAGATTTAATTAAAACCTGCAAAACTCATTATATTATGCCCTAAGAC
>SNQJ01S0105079.1:6105-30167 GCA_010110895.2 Picea sitchensis
GATAGTAGATGTATACTACTGTGGTGGATGTGTTCCACTGTTCGTGACTATACGTTATTGATCAAGTACTTGTTTGCTACTTGGTGTGGTAGTGTACCACTGGATTGTAGTTATGTACTACTATGGATAGACACAGTTGTGCTCTATTTTGTTTCGATTACCTTGAAGACTATTAGTAGTTTGGTAAATAAATATCATCCAGATGAATGATGAACAGAGATTTTCCAGACAGAAAATGGTTTAGAACATTTACTCTTCTAGATTAGAAGAATGGATCTTGTATCACTCTGTGGAGTGAGCATCACGTCTGATTACTCAGATAGAGTATGGTTTCGAGAGATGATGCAGTTGATGATGATGATGGTGCTCATGATCTAGTCTATATAACTATGTTGATGCTACTGGGTGAATGGTATGTTTTGTGCTCAAGACCATTACCTGTAATACCTCCCTAGCTAGGAGGGAGTGTTGATATTATGGTAGTTGCAGGGGGTATTTACCTCCACATGTAAACCTGACGAGGATAGAATACTCTGGGAAGCAAGAAGAAACCCTAATGAGTTGGCTAATAACCCTAGAAGACTTGTCAGATCAAAAAGATAATTATATTAGGCTATTATCCTCCAAGAGAAGAAGTCGACCAGAAATAATAATATATACTGAACAGACAGATACCTAGAATGAGAAGTCAACCCAGGGAGTTAGCCAGAATTAGTATAAATATAGGAGGCCAGTTCTCATTCTGGCAGGCAATCTCAGAATTGCAGAGAAAAAACTTGTGTGCACTGCAATGCCCAGTCTTGTGCACAGGTTTGAGGAGAGCTTCCATTGTAGCTGTTGTAGCTAGCAGATCACGTTTGTCTTGGACTATCTCTTGGTTAGGGTTCGGCCTATCTGATCATCTCTTGTTGGTGCACTATCCTTGGGGAAAGGTGTGCTACCCTTTGTTTGGCTATATAGCCTAGGGTTTGCTTCCGGAGTGATTCTCTGTCAAGGTTAAGGTGCTTAGAGGGTGGCTTTGGCCTATGGTTGGGTGACAATAGAGATATTGTCAGTGGTAAAACAAGCACATCCATTATATTCTAACAGTTCCTTCACAATTCCACATGTATAGTTCCAAAATCCATCGCGGGAAATGCAGAGAAACGAGCCAAACTTCATAAGTTCGATGAGCTCTGATTAAAAACCTTCATCTTTGTTGTTTTAAAAGGGTTACAGTGCTCCAAAACTTGATCCCCACATTTTATGCGGATGAATTTTACTTCCATGCAGCTTCTGGTATCATCTAGAACAAGATTTATGCCTAAGTATTGAATACCATGCCTCAGTGAGGCAAAGTATCCCTCCTGAACCAAATGAAAGTGCATTGACAAGTAATCTCCCAGATTGTTATATGTTTCACAATCTCTATTGGTATGTAGTCATTCCAGACGAAGCATAGGTATTCCAACTTCAGTTGGTATAATGGGAAAAATGCCTGCTCTTGATACATGCCCATAACTCTCCTAGCTATGAAAAATTCTAATTCAAAACTATTGTAAAGATAATGTAAACTAAGCTTCAATGTATTGGATCACAGTGACTCGACTACACAATTTTAGATACGTTAGATATGAATGATTTTGAATGTGAAATTAATTTGAAAATTTATATTTTAGGCGAAGTAAACCGTTGCTGATAAAAAGGAGTTTTAAATTGAATAGTTTAAAAAAAAAATATGCATTTTATCCCATTCCCCTCACATAGAGGAGATCGGTTTACTTCCTCACCGGGCTGCCTCCACACATACGTAATTGAGCTATACATTTTTTTTTTAAGTGTCTATGTGCTCCCTCTCTGGATAAACTTTGTGTTTTGCATGTCATCTCTTATCGTGTGCGAGGGGAGGAATCCTAGGTGAAGCACACCCTTCACTGGTCCGCGTTTTTATCTGGGTTATTTGCTTAGCTTGCCATCGACTTACCCACGTTTGTTAACCTGTCGAGCATCTTGATTTTACCTCTCTGTTGAGATGGTTGATTCCCTGCCCTTTTTTCTCCTGCTATTCTCGACGAAATTGGGAATATTAACCTTGCACCTTGTTTGTTGACTCAGCAAAATTTTTTCCGATATCCTCTGCGTTTAGTTTTGAATTTTCAGCTGGGAGAATCTCTATGGAATTTTTATCGCCCATATTTAGGGTTCCTCTTAGCGTCCATCAATGGCATAAAACGATGATTAATTAGGATGGATATATTCTTATTCAATATTTACTAAATCAAATTCTTAAGTAATGTAATTATGGCCATGATGGTAAATCTTAGTAATAAATATTTATTCAATAAATTTAGATTGGTAAGTTTTTTATTACGATTAATTAATGGATAATGTTATTACGATGATGAGTATTGAATTTGATCATTTACTTAAAGCATTTATTTTAGTGATCGTAACCCTGTATAATTTTAGCGATGATTGAGAGTGATTTTATCAAGGTACGATTTAGTGAGGAATGGAGGGGGGTGGAAAGCCTAGATGCATTAAGGTGTATTATTTTAACCTAGTTAGATACCCTTTTTATAGACTGGTGAATTACTTAAGGTTTTCCCTTATGAAAATGATCAGACTCTTGGATATGTAGCTGCTTATGTCAATTAATTGAGTATTTAAGTGTTATAATACCTTGCACCCTTGAAAGTATTGTGACTAACCTTGTGCTCCTTGAACAAGGTTCACTTATGATTGTTGTAATTTTTCCTTTGTGCCCCAATCTTATGAGATTAGACTTCTATATGCTTTAGATTAGTTGATATTTATCTAGTGCCTTGAATGAACTCAACGATCGGACGATCGTTAGTTTACTCTTGCGCCCTTAGAATAACAAATGAATTGATTGATTAAGTATATATAATCTCTTGCCCGAGTTAAATTAGATGATTACCTTGCGCCATTGTTTTTGACGTGGTTAGATAATTACACTTTGCGCACATTGAATGTTGATGTTCTATGAATAATTAAGTATTCAATATTAAATGTGCGCATTGATTGATGTTGATTTATGTTAAATTCAGACTATAGATCATGCGTGTGCCCTGAAAATAAAATTGATTTTACTTGTGCTCCTTAATTTAAGTGGGAATGTGATTGCTTCATAATTATGCTCCTGCACCTTTGAATTCAATGTGGATTAATATTGTGTCATGAATTTATGTCGACATGAGACTGATTAGTAACTTTATGTCTTTCTCATGATATATTTATGTTCCTTATGTTATCATTATGTTATCTCGTGTCGACCTTGTGTTATCTGAATGAATGTGTTATGATTGTTTCAAGATGATATTGATGTGCCTATCTACTAGGCTATTTAGGTTTATGTGTCACTATCCTTCGTTGATACGTTGAATGTGTCGTTAGTGATTTCATGACCAGTAGCTGGTACTTCTTTTAATTATGATGTTGTTGAGTAGGCATTGCAGTGATCTTGTGTCAATGTTATTTTCTTACTAATTTTATTTTTTTTACCTTTGTGCTTCGCTTTCCCAGTCGTAACGGAGGGGTTGTTACATATGGTATTGGAGCGGATTCAATGTTGCGATTGTGGATAGTCAGACCTTCCACTGAGTTAAACCCCTGAATAATACTTAGTGTTAATTAAAATTTTATTCTATCCATAATGTAATCACGATTAGAGGACACCGCGAAGATTCACAACGTGGTGTTAGGGAGGGAGGTGTGATGCCTCCATAAGTATCTGTGCCCTAGGAATCTAACCCCCAAGGGGAGGAACAATTCCTTGGGTGGGTGTCGATTGTTGTAAGTGATTTAGATGATTTGACAAGGTCCTTCTAGGGAAATGTCAGAGACCTCATCTAACCATCTGTACTGAGATGAGGCCAGGGCACGTGTACCCCTGAGGGTCCATAGTGCACCTCAACCAGTACTGGTAGCATTCATGGATAACTCGAGAAGGCTAAATTTCCTGATTTCACGAGTGCCACGAACGGCTCAGACACCGAAGCGTGGCTAGAGAACAAGGCCATGTGCTTTGCGCTTCGCGGGTATGATCACCAGGACAAAAGTCTGCATGGAGGTATTCAAATAAAGGGGAGCACTCTTTTATGGTGGAAGACTCTCCTACCTTAGCTAAACATGGTCGTCGAAGCCTTGTTATGGGAAGGATTTGAGGAACGGTTCTGATAGAAGTGATTTTTAGAGAAATTCATTGAGCACCAACTCGATGAGTTCAACGCCTTACTACAGGGTGGTAGTACGGTGCTAGATTAAGGCCAGATTGGAGCTATTTTGGTATGCCCCACATCTGAACAAGGAGAAGTTGGAGGTCAGCAAGTTCATTTTCGTCCTCAACTCTAGATTTCATGCAAAGGAGAGGATCTAAAATGCCTCAGATGTACATGATGCAGTCCAGTAGACCCCATAGTTGAGAAGAAATTGACTGCAGGAGTCAGGGCAAGACTCCTGCAAGACCGTCTGGACTAACTACATCTGGTGCGTAACAGCATCAGACACCAACCATAAAAGACACCCGGTATCAAGATACGTCTATAGAACCCTTGTTCACGACACCATGATAACGGGTTCCTTAGCAGAAGACCCCCTACAGGGGACCGCTGCCAACAACCGCAGTTAGGTTTGTCAGCAGAATAAACAAAGATCTTGGGATGGTGGGCCAAAAAATTCTATTTCGGGGCTAGGAGTACTGGACCAGAGGTGGGAGATGGTCATGTGGAGAGCCACCATACCAGCAAGACTGTCTGATTGAAAGGGCCAGAGATTTCGGGTCAATAGAACACACTACCGTGGTGGAGATGGGAAAGGCCCATAGGATTCATGATCACGATGAATAACCACCAAGCCAAGTGCCAGACCACTGTGCTCGAGGCGTCAAGTACCATCACCAACCAAATTTTAGTATTTGGTAGATCTCGATGCTCAGGGAGCTTTATTCTAGAACACACTTAAGGGATTTAGGTAAAGGCGGTCGAACATGACAGGTTAGGCCAGGTAGAAATGGCTTTGGGAGCCAAGAAATAGGATGGAGGAAGGGTTACAGACTGTATCCTTAACCTAGGGGAATAGTGAGACAAAGTCTGACCTATACATCACAATATTAAGATCTTCTGATGCCATGATCAGTATGGACTGATAGGAATCGCATGATATGATACTCAACTGCAAGACGAAACGGTTGAGTTGATCGATGGCAAGGGAAAAAGTTGAGTGATTGTAGGAAGAAACCAAGCATTTCCCCTAAGGTTCATCTCATACCTATAGCTACAGAAGAGCATACGCAAAGGATATAATATTTATGTGAACCTTGCGTTGAACGAAAAGGGAATGGGAGAAGGATTAGAAAACATTTCGGTAGTACGAGAGTTTGCAGATGAGATTCCCGGAGGAATTACCACGTGTGTCGCCCGAAGCCAAGATGGAATTTACCATCGACCTAAAATTGGGAACTGAATCGATGGAAAGAACACCTTATCGGATTTCAACACCTGAGTTACAATGGTTGATAGTGCAACTGAAAAATTTTCTAGACCTGGGACTTATACGTCCAGGGGTGTCGCCTTGGGGTGCTCCTGTTAATTCCATATGGAAGAAGGATGGGTCCTGGAGACTCTGCTTGAATACCTTCGAGCATTCCTTGACGACATATCGAAATATTATTGGACAATGGTATAACATGACAAGCATTTGTGCTCGGTACTATAGTGTCTACGAGAGAACACATTGTTTGGGAAACTGTCGACATGCTCTTTTTATCAATAAAAGAATTCATTACTTAGGGCATGTCATATCTTGCGAAGGTATCGTTGTGGATCTAGTGAAGGTAGAGGCTATTATGGAATGTCTTGCACTAACGAACGTGCCATAAGTATGTAGCTTCAGAGGTTAGCAGGATATTATCGACAGTTTGTCGATGGTTTTTCGAAGATAGAAAATCTGTTTACGGATGCAGAATAAGAACAAGAAGTTGTATGGACCGAGGAATGCGCAGAATCATTTCGATGGCTCAAGGATTTGTTGATGACAACACCGATACTAAAAGTCCCTAACATGGACAAGGAATTATTGGTATGCACAGACACATCCAAGGAAGGCTTAGGAAGAGTCTTGATGCAAGATGGTAGAGTGATTGCTTACATCTAGAGAAAGTTAAGAAGGCATGAGGAGAAATACGCGATGCATGACTGGGAGTTATTAGCCATTGTGTATGACCTGAGAATGTGGAGACACTACCTGATTGGATGAAAATTCGAACTAGAAATGGACTATTTTATTTTACGACACATTTTTACACAAAGTGACTTGAACGCACGACAAGGGTGTTGGTCGGAACGGCTTAGCGAGTACAATTTCGAGACTACCTACATAAAAGGAACAATGAACATAGTGGTTGATGCATTGAGTCATAGACCACGCATATTTTTCCGTGATAACTCTTTAGACGAATTTGCATGAAAAGATTCTAACTATACAGTGCGACGATGATTGGTATAAGAGGTTAAGGAAAATATCGGACAAGACACAAGGTTAGTACCAAAATTTGAGGGATTACTATGGAAAATGATAGATTAATGAGGTATACTAACCAGATTTTCATGCCGCCTAATGACGAGTTGAGATCTTTGAATATTAAACGAAGATCATAGAGCAGTGTGCATGGCTCCTCCTAGAGTAACGAAGATGAGGTTGGACTTTTGACCCTTATTCTTCTGTAAGGGATGAAGGCAGACATAGTCAACTACGTGGAAAGATGTCTAGAATGTGATCAAGTGAAGGATGAACATAGACATCCGGCAGCGTAGCTACACCCACACGCTATTCCAGAATCAAAATGGGAGGTTATTTCGATGGAATTTATTGGGGAATTGTCGATGACGGCATGGAGGCATGACTCAATTTTCTTGGTAGTTGACACTCGGACAAAGAGTGCACATATTAGCCTTGTGTGTATGATGTATTAAGCTCCAGAAATCACTAGAGTTTTTATTAGTGAGATAGTGAGATTGCATGGCATGCCTAAGAGGGTCATATACAAACGAGGATCGGTGTTTATAGGATGATTCAGACTAGCTTCCAAGAGGCCTTGGGAATCCAAATTAACTTTAATAGCGCATATCACCCGGAGACAAATGAGCAGACATAGTGAGCAACCCAGTCTTGAAAGATAGGTTATGTATGTATGTGATAGACCAACAAAAGCATTGTATGGAGTTCTTGCCACTGGTAGAGTTGGAATACAACAACAACTATCAAAGAACCATTAATATGGTGCCATTTGAGTTTCTTTATGGGAGACCATGTCAGACGCATTTGAGTTAGGATCGACTCAAGGATGGGGTCTTTGTAGGACCAGAAGCGATCCAAGAATTGAAGAAATAAATACAAACGATGCGAAAAAGGAATGGAAGAAGCACAAGATTGGCAGAAGGGTTTTTTGATGCACATTGCATCGACCATAATTATGAAGTAGTCCTATCAGCTAGCCATGCCTCATTCTTTGAGGCATTGCACAATGTTTTTCGTGTTTCTGTTGCGACATTATGACATTGATCCTACGCTTTTGATTAACTTGATTTATTTGTGGGTGTCGGATGAGGGTGCGCTCACGGTGGAGCCAATCTGCATTCTAGACCATCGCATTCGACAGCTACGATGTCAAATAGTTGATCTGGTCAAGGTCTAGTGGGGAAATTATAGACCACACTCAACTACCTAAGAGGACGCATATGATTTGCGTCAACAGTTTCCATTTTTGTTTGATAGCTAGACATTTAGATATTATCAGAAACTTTATTTCTGCACTTGTATACTGTGAAACTTCGTGATTAAGTTTAAAACAAGAGGGGGTGTATGTAACATCCCACTCTTGCGCGCACCTGATGTGACTTATTCTTGAGGACACTTGCATGCAAGTGATCCAGTTCATTATATGATTGATTGCTTCGCTTATATATTATGATGATGAGACTGTGGATTATGATGTTATGTTATGTTATTTATGTATAGACAGGTGCTATTGACTGGTTTCTCCTAAGTGTGCAGGAATTTTGACCGATTGAGGATGTCAATGGAATCGATGGACCTCCTTGGACTCTGGATCAAGTAAGGGAGTGGACTGTATATGGTTTGAGTATTTCTATTATTGCATATGTGACATATGAAAGGGTATATTACGATGATGTTTATGGATCGCTAACATGTTACTTTGATGGATGCAGGTTGACAATTTATTCCTAATAAGAATCACATTTGGAGTAAAGGGTTCATGCACGACAACCAGATATATTGAGGGAGAGGTGTGGAAGAAGCCCTGCCACAACCTACTAGCACTCTTGTTGTGGCTCGAACTGTAGGTTAACGATTACCTAGTTCGAGATATCCATGATGTCGTGAGGGAAGACTGAGATAGTCGCTCACGAAGATTCTAAGGGGTGTAAAATAATCTAGGGTCATTATTCCTTAGAGGACCTTAGTCTCCCAAAAGGTCACCTAACAGAGTATTGACTCCAAGGGTTGGACATCTACTAAAATCAGTCAAAAGGTGAGTGACACCCTTAGAGCATGTAGTGCGTCTTGAAGGGCACGTCGCATAAATAAAACTTGAATGAAGGTGAGTGGCACCCTTGGAGAAAATAGTGTATCTTGAAGGGCACGTCACGATTCTTAACACTGGTGAGTCAATGAACCTAGGTACCTAGAAAACAATATCTTATTTTGGCTTGGTCATCTTTAAAATAAATGCTTTATGAGTAAAGTTTAATAATTATAAAATTCCTCTTAACAACAATTTTTGATAAGCCTAGTTGAATTTAGAGCATCGGTCTAATTGGGGCATAAGGACTAAAACTAATTAATCAATTAATAAAGGGGGGATGAAGAAAAATTAATTTAAAATTTAAAGGAGAAAGAATTTATCAAAAATTTAATTGTTGGTTATGTGCAAAACTTGCTAATTTAGAACTTAGAAAAAAAGGGAAAATTTAATGCAAAAGGAAAGTGGAACATAGAAGGAAATCTAGTCTAGAGAACCTTCCAAATTAGAACTCAACTAAACTTTAAGAAAGGCGTCAGTCATTAAATGAATGTCAGGGAATAAAGGGACATTGAGGAGCATTTCTAGGAACACTTTTAGGTGGGGGAGGGAAATTGGAAAATTAATTTAATTAATTAAATGAAATTCTGGTGCAACTAAGGAATCAGGTGACAAGTGTACGGGGGATGATTTTTCCAAATCAATTTTTAATAAAACAAATTTAATGTGCAAAATGAAAGTGTCACTAAGAAGAACTCTATAAAATAAATGGGGGAGAAGGGGAATGGATCACGACTGGTATGCGTAAGGTTATGCTGCCATATTTTCTTGACTGATTTTTCTTCTAGGAGTTGGGATACCTAGCTTAAATAGAGAGTGGTAGCTCAACCTTGCGTTGCGAGCTGGGAGCTATATTTTTCTTTGGTCTTGTGTGCATGGCCCCTTTGTGGCTCAGGGGTTAATGGGGAAGAAGAGGACCCCTAGTGATGGCTGGGAGGTATCGGTGAGGTATTCATGATTAGCAAGCGGGAGATCAGAAGGAGCACCACTGTAGAAGGGCGTCTTCGATTTCAGAATGTTCACCACCGGTCACAGTATTTTCATTTTTGAGATCGCATTGTAATTAATTTAATTGTATAATGTAGCCTTAATATTCCGCGCATATGTATTGTAATTTCTACGATTGAATTGTAGGGTTCATATTGAGTATGTGACAGATCTCTGAAGGGATTGTGGCCTTAGAATATTGCGTTATTTGTTGTAGTTTTAGAGTCATTATGTCAATTGCGAAGGGTTTCCATTCTTGAAATTAAATTTCTCCTTTAAATCAAAGTAGTTGAAGAGGCAAATCTCTTACATTTCGGTATTTTTATTTAATTCAACATAATGGAAATTTTGGTTGCCCTTTAGATCACCCATGTGAACCCTTCCCCATAGGTTCTCCCCTCTTTATTTTTGTTTAAGAGGCATTGGGATGTAGTACTGGCCATCACAAATTGGTTAGGGACCTCCTTGAAGTCCTTACCTTTAGAAGCGTGTCCTTGAGACACAACTACCAAGGTATTAACGAAGGAATTACCATTAGGTTCTTGTTCCATCTCCTCACAATGTTGTTGTATGCGCATGCCACCCAAGTTTTCCTACTGCAAACAGATTTCAATTGGATATTTCCGAGATCTTCTAGAAATTGTTATCCATATTTCTATAGTCAACGAAGGAATTTTTCCTTGTGAGCCAATCCCTCATCCGCCTTTGTTTCAAATAACCCGAATCCCCAACTTGGGGCTGTAATGACGAAAAGTGGACCGAAATGGAACCTATTCCATTTCAGGTCATCGAAGGCATTCCAAAACATGGACATAGGATTCATAGTAGGCTTCAGTTGATTCAATCATTACATAAGTTTGTGCTTTTCTAAATGGGCAGACTTGCCTTCCTCGCTAGGAATCAGTCTGAAAACAACTCTTCCGTTCTCAAGGATTTTTGTGGTCATGTTCCTTCACAATTCCCCATGTATAGTTCTGAAATCCATCATGGGAAATGCAGAGAAACGATCCATACTTCATACATTTGTTGAGCTCCAATTAACAACCTTCCTCTTTGTTGTTTTAAAATATTTACAGTGCTCCAAACCTTGATCCCCACATTTTATGAGAATAAATTTTACTTCCATACAACTTCTGGTATTATCTAGAACAAGATTCATGCGGAAGTCTTGAATAGCGCGCCTCAGTGAGGGAAAGAAGTCCTCCCGAACCAAATGGAATTGCGTTGACAAGTAATCTCCCGCACTGTTATATGTTTCACAGTCTCTGTTGGTAGGCAGTCGTTCCAGACGAAGCGCAGGTATTCCAACTTCAGTTGGTATAATGGGAAAAATGCCTGCTCCTGATACATGCCCATAACCCTCCTAGCTATGAAAAATTATAATTCAAAATTATTCTAAAGATAATGTAAACTAAGATTCAATGTATTGGATCACAACGACTCGACTACACAGTTTTATATACGTTAGATCCGAATGATTTTGAATGTGAAATTAATTTGAAAATTGATATTTTAGGCGAAGTAAACCATTGTTGATAAAAAGGAGTTTTAAATTGAATAGTTTAAAAACACAATATGTATTTTCTCTGATTCCCCTCACAGAGAGGCGATCGATTTACTTCCTCACCGGACTTCCTCCGCGCATACGTAATTGAGCTATACGTTTTATTTTCTGAACTGTCTATGTGCTCCCTCTCTGGCGAAACTCTGTGTTTTGAGTGCCAACTCTTACCATTTGCGAGGGGAGGAATCCCGGGTGAAGCACACCCTTTATTGGCCCACTTTTTTCTCTGGGCGATTTTCTCAGCTTGCCATCGACTTACCCACGTTTGTTAAGCTGCCCAACATCTTGATTTTAGCTATGCATTGAGCTAGTTGATTCCAGACCCTTTTTGTTGCTGCTATCCTCGGTGAAATTGGGAATATTAGCCTTGTTCCTTGTTTGTTGACTCAGAAAAAAAAAATTCGATATCCTCTTCGTTTACGCTTGACTGCATTTAGATGTGAATTGTCAGCTGGGACAATCTCTATGGAATTATTATTATCCAGATTTAGGGTTCCTCTTGGCGTCCATCAATGGCATAAAACAATGATTAATTGGGATGGATATATTCTTATTCAATATTTATTAAATCAAATTGTTAAGTAATGTAATTATGGCCAGTAATAAATATTTATTCAATAAATTTAGATTGGTAAGTTTTTTATTACGACTAATTAATGGATAATGTTATTACGATGATGATTATTGAATTTGATCATTTACTTAAAGCATTTATTTTAGTGATGGTAACCCTATATAATTTTAGCGATGATTGAGAGTGATTTTATCAAGGTACTATTTAGTGAGGAATGGAGGGGGGTGGAAAGCCTAGATGCATTAAGGTGTATTCTTTAAACCTAGCTAGATCCCCTTTTTATAGACCAATGAATTACTTAAGATTTTCCCTTATGAAAATGATCAGACTCTTGGATATGTAGTTGCTTATCTCAGTTGATTGATTATTTAGGTTTTATAATAACTTGCACCCTTGAAAGTATTGTAACTACCCTTTTGCGCCTTGAAAAAAGTTGACTTATGATTGTTGTAATTGTTCCTTCACGCCCCGATCTCATGATATTAGACTTCCTTAAACTTTAGATTAGTTGATATTTATCTGGCGCCTTGAATGAACTCAATGATCGGACGATCGGGTGTTAGTTTACTCTTGCACCCTCAGAATAACGAATGAATTGATGGATCAAGCATATTTGAACTCTTGCGCCAGTTAAAATAGATGATTACCTTGCGCCATGGTTTTTGACGTGGTTAGATAATTAGACTTTGCGCACATTGAATTTTGATGTTGTATGAATAATTAAGTATTCAAGATTAAATGCATGCATTGAGTGATATTGATTTATGTTAAATTCAGAATATAGATCACGCGCGCGCCCTGAAAATAAATTGATTTTACTTGCGCGCCTTAATTTAAGTGGGCATGTGATTGCTTCATAATTATGCTCCTTCACCTTTGAATTCAATGTGGATTAATCTTTCATCATGAATTTATGTCGACGTGAGACTGATTTGTAACTTTATGTCCTTCTCATGATATCTTTATTCTCCTTATGTTATGATTATGTTATCTTTTGTCGACCCTATGTTATCTGATTGAATGTGTTATGATTGTTTCAATATGATATCGTTGTGCCTATTTGCTACGCTATTTAGGTTTATGTGTCACTATCCTTCGTTGACACGTTGAATGCGTTGTTAGTGATTTCATG
Source organism: Picea sitchensis (assembly GCA_010110895.2). Taxonomy (NCBI): domain Eukaryota; kingdom Viridiplantae; phylum Streptophyta; class Pinopsida; order Pinales; family Pinaceae; genus Picea; species Picea sitchensis. Next base: position 18,965 of record SNQJ01S0105079.1, read on the forward strand.
ACCAGTAGTTGGTACTGCTTTTAATTATGATGTTGTTGAGTAGGAGTTGAAGTGATCTTGTGTCAATGTTATTTTCTTACTGTTTTTTTTTGTTACTTTTCTTCTTCGCTTTCCCAGTCGTAATGGAGGGGTTGTTACAATGTAGCTACAATTTCCTCAACAACATGTATATTTGTGCCACTACCTTGAAATTTCATTAAAATGTAAGAGACTAACCCTATAGATTTTACTTGCAACTTAGGCATTAGCAATTTCAATTACAAATTTATATATATATCAACAAAGTAATACCTATGTTTCTTCCTAGTGAACACAATATTCATCATCATAGTCATCATCATTTAGGATTTGGGTATACTCCATAAATTTCAATTGATTTATAGACATTAGATTTGGAGAATAAACACACACACACACACACACACACATATACATTCTAGCTCATATTGTAAATGTGTTTTCTGTAAGTTCAATTATTATAGCATACTTACGTACCATGCATGTGTGTCGATTTTCTCGAGCAGTGACTCAGTTATACTTGTCTCTACAATATGTTGCATACTTATTGACCTCTGATCGACTCATAAATCTCAATACATCATCATAATAATCATCAAATGAGTTGTCATATTATTTATATTGATTTCTACCCCTACCAATGCATCCCCAACATGCTCTTTTATATGTGCCCTCACCCTAGTCCCCACTTCAGATGTCATTTCCAATTCCTCTTGAAAAGAAATGACTCTAGGTTGTGGAACTACTAACTGAGGCACCAGATGCCTATATTCAACATCTCGCCATGCATCAGGATGTTCATATGTACGACCTTTTATAGCACCATAGAAAATGCATCATGTATCTGTATAGTCAGGGTCCATGTGAAACTGAAACTCTACAATTAGCATATTGAAAAAATATTGAGGGACCTCATCATTATTTGGAAACTTTCCATATGCATAGAGGAACCTCAAGTAAATATGTCGTGCAATATTTGGATCATTGAATCTTGCAATATTTAGATTTTTTTGTCTTTAGGCCACAAGTCAAATAATGAAAAAACCATTTCTTTTGTGCCAACGTTTTTATTTCTTCAAAATTGTGGTGACCCATCACCATCATTCGCCTCCTACAAATCATGTCATAAAAAACATGGGTTTATATTCCAACCCAAATATAAGTCTCGATCAAATTGTTCAGATTGTGAAAAAGAATTTGGAGACTTTGTCGATAAATGATAGAGATAGTATAACTCTCAAGTTCACCTTGCAATATCATAGAATGTTGCCTCATATATTCCACGATAAGCATTGTGATATTGTCTTCTCAAGGAATCTCGTCGAGAACATCTCTAGGATGAGTGTAGAGAGGGTCATATCTTTCATTGTGGGCATATTGATGCACCCGACGACCTCTCCTTGTATCACGAGGTGGAATAGGAGCATGCGAAGCAAACCTTGTAAGAAGTAAAACATGTGCAAGTATTAGAATGTATATATAATTTTTCAATCAAATTATACATATTGAAATAAAATGTGTTCGTTAAAAATACCCGATGGAGCCTCTTCCTCAACATGTACATTGTGCGTACTAGAAACTAACTCTTTTGTCATATCAGTATTGTCAGCATGTCTAGAAGCCCCTGTGAAAAACAATAAATTGGAAATCAAATGTAAGTTTAAGTTAAATGATATAATTTTTCGCAAAAATAGCACTCATATCAAACAAGAATTATGGTCAGAATTTACGTAAACAATCTCTATCTAGTGATGGGCTATCTGTGTTAGGCGTATCTGCAGAATAAGGCACTGAATGCACATGAAGAAAAATAATCAAGTCCTATGCATGTAACATCTTTAAAAAGTCCAATATATTTAACTTGTACTAGAAAATGATAAATAACATTAAAAAGTACCTATGCATGTCCTTTGTGCCTATCCACTAGACCTGTAAAAAAACAATAAATTGACAATCACATGTAAGTAAGAGAAATATCATAAGTTTTCACAAATTAAACACACATGTCAAACACGATTTATGAACTCATATTTTACCTAAACCATGTATATCTTGTGATGGGCTGCCTATGGTAGGCATATCAACAAAATAAGGCATTGAATGCATGTGCAAAAAAATAATCAAGTCCTATGTATGTAACATTTTAAAAAAGTTAAATATATTTAACTTGTACTAGAAAATGATAAATAGCATTAGAATGTACATATGTGTGTCCTCTGTAAGTGTGGGTGTGTTGCAAACAAGACAACATGACATTCAAGCTTCTATCTTGCAATGTGTCTAGTAGACCCCTCAGAAGTGCATATGTCATGGTCAGAGCCACTACCTGTGCACGACGAGATATTAGAAACACGTGTAAAAGAATATTATGTTTATATTTTTCACACTAAACATTATGTATATAACATATAGACTTAAGCATGAACTAAATAACAATTTAATTTACTTGACAATGACCTCTAGAAGATGGTGCATATCATCTAAGGTTGCTTGAACCTAAAGTTGTGCAACTGTGCATGATGAGAATTTTCCACAAATTAAAAAACATGTCAAATTTAACATAAATATGTCCATATCTGTATTGACATTAAACATTAAAAATATGTATCCTAGACTTGAATATGTTGAAGTTAATAATTGAATGCACCTGATAGTATCTATCCTTGTAGATTACATTTGTGGTTATCATTAAATAGATTTAGAATCCTCGAAAACATTGTTGGTTGTCACAAATTGCATGACTTGGGTTTTCTTTGTTTTTATGTAGGCATCCTATTCGTCGGTGATGTCTCAGTAAGAGGTCGTATATTAGATGGAAATTATTACAGTCCTAACCTAGGGACTATCTCCATTTTGTCAAGAAATATCAAAGGTAACTAGAGGACATTACAGTCAATTTCAATTATTTATTCATGTAGTTCCCTATGAAGAGTTTTTTTTTAATGTATGCATGTCTATACAGGTATGAGAAGAGACATTCAAACATACCAACCCATATTCCACCCTACTTTCGTTTCAAGGAAGAGGATCTTTTTTTAAAATAACAACATGAAAAGGAACTCTCCAACGAGAGGTCTTAAGTGACCACCCTAAGTCTAGCTAGGGAAAATTTGAGATTAAATAGTCTTGTGAGTCATGGAAAGAGTCAAGGCCAATGTACAAGACTTGTGAGCTAGGACAAAGTTAGGATGAAAGAAATTCTTCCAAAGATAGTCTTGTGAAGTCATGGAAAGAGTCAAGGAAAACGTACAAGCCTTGTGATCCAGAACAAAATTCAGGACAAAAACCTTGTGAGCCATGTGCAACAGTCAAGGTCATCCTTGTGAGCTTAGTGCAAAATCCAAGGAAAATCTAGAAATAGACAGGATGAATTATTATTCTATTATAAATAATATATTTTATATGAATTTAAGTAAGATATTTATATTTAATGATATTGAAAATGTCTAATTGGGAAATTTCGAAAATGTCTAATTGGGAAATTCATTCTTTTTATAAGGAATATATATTCTCATAGAAAGAAGAACCAACCATAATTACACATTGAAAATAATTCTCCTTTTTCCATTGACTTTGTATGGATTATGTCTACACATTCTTCACTTTCTCCAAAATTGCAAACAAATTGTTATATAATAACCATGACATTTTCCCCTCCACTCGTTTTACCATATAGACTTGCAATCATATCAATCTCTCAAGATTTAAATGATAATGTTGCATTGATAAAACACCATATTATCATTTAGATATTATTTGCACACTTACCTCACTCGTTTATAATCATATAAAAACACCATAGTATCATTTAGATATTATTTTCTCACTTACCTCACTTGTTTCATAATAATCATATACGTAGAAAACTCAAATGAGTATCAAGTCATAATATCATTATTAAATGGAAAGGATAATCACTATGTTCAAACATTTCAGGTGTACATCTATAGAACTATACACATGATATAGTCTCTCAAAATCTAACCATATATTTCTTGACACTTAGAGATACAACGACATCAACTAATTTATTTTATTAACGACATAGATACATGTAGATTTCAAAACTAGTGAAATCCATTCAACACTTCTTCCTCTATGTAAGGAATATATCCATGAACCTATTATTTGGTATAGTATATATGTATCCTTTATCTTTGTTTGTTTAGACAAAGTTATATGCCTATTGCAATTTCTCCAACAGAATCAAGAGTTTCCTATCTCCTTCCATGCTCTTTTATTTATTATCACCTTTCATCCTTCATAGTGTTCATGTTTTTTCTTTTCTCACCCCGTCAAATAAATTTATGTTCCCTTATTCATGTAGTCTATAAATATCCTCCAACGTAGTTACCTACTCTTAATCAAAACCATGCAACATCAAGTCACCTACTCAATATGTTTCACTTCTCTTGACTCAAATATTCTCAACCACACACAAACTAACTCAATTTATATTCTTCCTCTTCATGCATAATCTCTACACTTAGTCTGCAACACATTCTCTTATACATTTATTCATCTTCATTGGAAGATTTGTAATATGCTCCTTCTGTCTTGAATAGAAGTTTTATTTGGGACCTTCAATAACTTTTCTTCATTATCTCAAGTTTTTAAATGCATCTTTGTTTCTACCGATCTCACTCTCTTCTTCTCCTCCCATTATTGTTACCAACCATGATACCACTTTATGGAAAGAAGGAAAATCCCATTTTCAAATCATAAGTACATAGAAAAATCATTCTCTTTTTTCTTTAAACTTCTTATGAGTTATACATCATGGCCACACATTCTTCACTTTCTCGATGCTTATAAATATATGTCAACGTAATAGCCTCAACACTCTTCACATGCACATAGATTCTTCTCATTCTACCATATATACTTACAATCCTCCAAAACTCTCAATATTTAAAGGATATTTTATACATCAAGCAAACATGCTCAATATTATCACCGAGATCTTCTTTGTACAATTACCTCACTCCTTTATGCAATAAACATATAAATCCATAGCTCAAATGGATATATACTCACAATATTTTCATTAAATGGAAATGATACTTGATTTGTTCAAACATTTCACACATAGATACACATAAGTATGCACACAATACAACAATATATAAAAATATATGTATTGGCACTTAGAGATACAACAACATCGACTACTCATTTTTTTATGATGTAAATACATCTATATTACAAAAGTCGTAAATTTTTAATTGCTATAGTGCATAGACAACCTCTATCTTTATTTTTTGGCCGAACTTGGCTCTATATCACAATTTGTCTCACACAATAAGGAGCTACATATCTACTTGCAATATGTTCTTTTTATTTTAGTTCTTGTGAAAATTGTTCACCTTCCATCCTTCTTAGTGTTCATGTTCTCACTTTCCTCAGTATGTCTTCCTTATAATTCTACCATGTTTCCTTAACTCCCCTTGGCATGTGTTCCCTTCCTTTCTTATCTCATCCATGTGTCATTTATTTCAATGGTTTTCCTATTCTAGTTTTTTCACAACTACAATTTCATCCTTCATCTCCCACTTTCCTATCCTCTTTTCATAATGGTTTACTAACTCATACCACAAAAATATCATTATTACATATCAATATATCATGCACCCTTAGTTTGATAATGCTACTTTTGAGCCGAGTCTCCAAGAGCCTCAAACTCGAAGCCACTAACAATAAGAAAATCCTAAAGAAAACTAGAATCAAAGAGACAATAAGAAGATTGTATTGAATAAATAAGAGGAGCCAAGAAGTAACCCAATGACAAGGAGACAATGAGAAAAGTATGAATTCTCAAGACGAGATAATAATTTTTATTATTCTTGGCCAATAGAGTTTATACATTAATAAGGCTAAGAGAAAAATATTCAATATTAATGCACATGTCATAAAGGTAAAATAACTAATTAATCATGCTTACATAAAATGATACATGATAATCAATAGTTGGAAAAGTGACAGATCCCCATTAAGGGAAAGACATTGTTTGGATGAGAGGAATTCCCTTCATTGGGAGGTAACCTTGGCATTCTACATAAATTCCTTTGAATTTATTCTAAAAGTGTCCCTTCTTTTGTCCTAGTTGAGGAATGAAACCATAGAAGAAGAATATGATGTATGAAATGATGACTCTTTCTATAAACAATGAATTATATGGAACTAGGTGAAACTATGTGAAACCAAAACAATAGTTTTGGTATTCTATGTAAAATTTAAGAGTTGATGCTACAAAAAAGAAGACAAATGAGGAGAGTTCCAACATCAAGAATAGGGACATAAAACATGTCTTGTATTTGAATAAGTCCTATAAATTTAGGAATAGCTCTAGGGAGCGAGAAAATTATTGTAATACATTTCCATGCTAATGAGTGTATGTATCGATATAGAGTTGCAAATGCTATATGGAGGTTGCATGTGCTAGTAGATGGTGTTTCACCATTACTACTATTATGTTCGAGAATAAATACCCTAGGAATCATGTATCTCTTGATGTAAAATCCTATGAGAAAGTGGAGATTCATCTATTTGATGATACTATAAAGAATAGGGTTGTATCTAAGAGTTAATATAGGGAAAACATTTTATCAAAGTACGGAGTGAGTTGTAGCCAAAAAAGTGTTACTATTTGAAATGGCAATGCTAAATGTCCTTGTCAAAGATAGGATTCCACTTCTATTTGGGTGTGAAGAAGGGACTGAGATGATTATGTCAAGGGAGATATAGGTGGGAGGTCTAATCTCAAGAAACGAGATATTCGAATTACTTCATGTTGGAGAAATAATTCAATTCTCTTTGTGAGTGAAGAAACGACCAAGAATAGTGTGTCAATTGAGATATCAATGGGAGGTTGAGACTAATAAATTAGATTTGTCAATGCCTTCTTGCTGGAGAAAAAAATCCACTTCACGTTAGGAATGAATTAGGGAGATTATTGAATGATTGTGCCAAATTAGTTTAGGGTGGAAGGGAACTCTCCAGAGAACTCTATATAAACTACTACTTCTAAAGTTTAGTAGTATAGGTGGGGCATGGAGACAATAAAGTAGATCTATAAGAAATGAATGCATCCACCAAAAACTAAAATCTAGTGTACGCAATATTAACACTCCATACCATTATATTTCATTGAATCAATGTTACATGCTTTCTTTTACATTGGAATATTTGCAGATGGTCCAACTATATGATCCATTAATATTGTACTAGAAAAACTTATAGCATAAAATGGGATAAAATTGATGTATCTTCATGCATCAAGGATTCAAAGAGTGTAAATATAAATAATTAATGTCCACAAAATTACTCAACAAGATATATTAGGGACCCATCAAAAAGTTCATGAAGGGCTTGAATCTACTGGAGTCTCCAAAACAATTGTTGCAAAAAGAGGAATCTATCGATCGATTGTAGAACTCAAATACTTGCATTGTAGAAGAATATGATAGGTCTAAGTGAGATGAAGTAATTTGTATGAATGAATTTAGGGTATATCTAGAGAGAGAAAGGAAGGTGACCTTGGAGTTTTAGATAAGAACTAGAAGGAGGGGAAGACGAAAATAATTATTGTTTCCTATGTCACCTTGCTTGATTTCCTCATATCCTAGCATGTCGCCATGAGTTGGCACACCACTCTCATCCTTATATCCCTAATCAATAGAAAGGAAGTGCAATGGGGCAATTAGGAGGCTAGGGGAAACATATTGGAGTTAACCCAATAAATTGAACCTTCCTTTGGTTCGATTAGTGAGTGGAAGGAGGATGTTGGGTGTAATTTATTGGAGGAACCCCAATAGATTTCCATATTTAATTTGAATTTAGTAATAGAGGATTAACTGTATATTATCTATATTGAGGTTATGGTTGTCAATTAAACAACCTCTTATTCTAGTTGCAGGTTAGATGCCTTCCTCTTCGCACAGGTCTGAAGCCTTTCTCTTTGCGCGGTCATTTCCTTCCTCTTCGCAGGGCCTGAGCAGGTTCAATGATGAGTGTGATCCAACAATGTAAACCATGGAGTGTGTTGGGAGGGTTTCAGTAGTTTCTTGGGCGTGTGTCTTTCAACGACGAAAAATACAGATTGGTGGGGTCAGTCTGTGGTTTATATAAAAAACAAATCTCGGATGAGAGTTTAAAAAGAATATAAACTCTCGGCCGAGAGACCTGTTCAAAAGTTTGATACCAAAAATTTAATCATACTCTTGGCTGAGAAACTGAAATTTTCTCAGTCGAAAAATTATCCAACCACAACTAAACTCTTGACCGAGAAAATTTTAACCTTCGTTAAATTCTCATCTGACAAATATTACAACTCTCGGCCAAGAAAATATGTTGACTTTTTTCTCAGCCGAGAAATTGGAAATTATAACCCAAAAACACCTAATTCTCAAAAATTTGTTTCCCAACTTCGCATTTTCACCCTAAACTCTTGTAAAATCTTGGCAAATCTTTCACTTTATAAAACCTTGTAAAATCTTGGAGAATTTTTTGATAAAGTATAAAACCAAATATAATAATAGGAAAACATATTAATTAAACTGTAATATACTAATTTTACATATTTGGAAAAATAAACATAATTTGTCCATCCTCTAGACAATGTTGCAAGCATTAGGGGTTATGTTTGTCAAGGTTCTCACTATACACTCTTGCATATCCCTCTATCAGTTTTGATGATATTTCACCCCAAAGTTCATATGTGTTGATCCTGACCACCACTTATGTCAAACTAAGGATACATTAATCTTTTCTCTACCACTTCTATTATGGATTCTTTATTACCATTTCATCAATTATGAAAGGGCCCTTCAAACAATTTCATCATAGATGATAGGATGTTCTTAAATAGGAGCACAAATAATTATATGCATCAATAACTCCAAAAGTGTCATAATATTGTTAGGTCATAGTCCATGCATGACTTCTTCTCTAATCATCCAATTGCATTAAAAAAGGACCCATTTCTGAGGAAGAGAGGTCTCTTTTATCCCTTATATTTTAATTGTCTTATAAAAAAGTAAAGGGACACATAGCTTTGTAATTAATCATGAACAATAAGATATGTAGATTAAGGGCTATTGTTTCATCGTGTATATCTATACCTGGTAGTAGCATAGTGCACAGTCAAATTATTATCACCCATTTTAAGCCCATTAATGGTAGCACATGCAATGTTTGTCACTTGGATCCTACTACATACCAACTCCCAAAATTGAGTTTCATAAAATTAATGAAGAAATAAATGATACTGAATTATATATAAAGTTATTTTTTCCATGTAATACAAGCACCAATAAGCATGCCTCTTTCTTAGTTACATAAAACTCTCCATAACATGTGCATTATTAGCGGAAACTATGCAATGATTTTTTTCAATCTTGTTTATCAAGCTTGTTCTTAAACTTTGACTTCAAGAATGATAGTGAAATAGACAATATCTCATCCTCCACTGGCTACATGTAATGCTCTTTTAGTATTGACATCAAAAGTATAATTGCAATAGAGAAATGTCGTCCTCATGATATTAGGTCTCCTATGATGAACACATAGGAACCTAGTTCTTAGAAAAAAATTCTCTTCGCTTAGCTAAGTGTAGCTCATTTCCCTTTCTAAATAACCAATAAGTATTTTCAAATAAAATATAAAATAAACATAGTAGATCCTAAAATGTGGCAATGCTTAAGTCATGCCACAAAGTGAAAGTATATAAACAAATCTTTCTTTGAACCATAAAATATATAAAGAAAATAATAATAATTATGGAAAACACATTGAGTGCCCAAAGAATAACCAAAAACATATATTAATCCTAATACCATATGTTTGTCAAATAAACATGACCAAAAGTTGAAAAAAAGTTTTTTTGTTTGTTTTCTCAACAAAGGTTTTTTAAGATTAACCCAAACCATTGACTCAATGGAAATTATATGAAAAAATCATGCCACAACAAAGGGTTCAGTCAAACATCAAATGAGAACTTAAGGCATTCAAGGGACTAACACAATTTTTAACCAAAATAAATCCAAAATTTCAAACTTGACAAAATGTTCCAAAATTCAAGAAACAAACAAACCATTAAAATTTACCAATATATTAGAGTTGGGCATCAAAGAAATTTCATCTACTTGAATGAGCCAATTATTTCTTAGTGAAAGTCTTGTTAAATCAGGTATTTACCCATTAGTAGTAGGACACTATCTATGTGAAGAGATAGGTCCTAGATTCATCAAATTCCAACTTCATTTCTTGTCACATACTAGAAATAGAGAATGTAATAGTTAAATATCAAAACATCAATCTTAAAATAACTTGCATCAAGGAAATGTGACTCTAACATTACAATGAAAAATACAAAATATATAACCTGTTTTTACCTAAATTGCAACCTCAAATTGGCATATAATAATCCTTCTATGATAAATAATTTACGATCTACTCCAAAAATAGAGGAACAACGAATCACAAGAATTGCATCATTTGTGTTATTACATTCACTATTTCTTGCACCACCAATGGAAATCGTATACCAAATTTTACTTCAAGAACGATAGTGGAATAAACATTCTTTCATCCTCCACTGGGTACATGTAATGCTCTTTTAGTATTGACATCAAAAGTATAATTGCATTAGATGAATGTCGGTCTCATGCTAATAGGTCTCCTATGATGAATGCATAGGAACCTAGTGCATAGACCATTTTTATCTTCTCTTAGCTAAGTAGAGCTCATTTTCCTTTCTAAATAATCAATAAGTGTTTTCAAAGAAAATATTTAAAATAAACATAGTAGATCCTAAAAGGTGAAGATGCTCAAGTCATGCCACAATGTGAAAGGAAATAAAAAAATATTTGTTTGACCATCAAACAAATTAAAATAATAATCATAATTATGGAAAACACATTGAGTGCCCAGAGAATAACCAAAGCCATATATTAATCCCAATACCATATGTTTCTCAACTAAATGTGCTGAAAAAAAGTTATTTACTCAACAAAGGTATCTAACTTTAACCCAAACCCTTGCATGTTAAGAAAAACCTCAGGAAAAGTACTCAACGCCTTGAAAAAGAGATAATTTCAGATAATAAGCCTCTTCGAGGGGGCAACCTCCTTTTAACCCACTTAAATGTTCAAGTACAAGATGATTCAAAATGAAAATGTCTCCTTGG
>SNQJ01S0105080.1:8282-27052 GCA_010110895.2 Picea sitchensis
AGAAGATAAGTCCAGGAAGATCGAATGATCGAAGGAAACGCTGGCAAGTACAACAGTGAAGATGGCAGGATCAGAGTGTGCATCGATGGACAAAAAGGAACAACGTAGGCTCAGGAGGAATTAGCACAGAGTTGAAATTATTCCAAGTAAAAGGGATGTGTAAGCTTGGAGGAGAAGCATCGTTGATCATTGGATCCCATCCAAAATTCCCGACAGCATGAGGGCCGTCAGATCTTAATAAAATCAAGAAGAGAGCGCGCGGAAGAGGAGGATAGATCTCAGGGATTAGATCTGAGTGCAGGATCCGACCACCATTAGATCGGGGAAAACCTGCATGGTGTTTAAAGTGCAAGGAGAAAATGGGCTCACAAAATCCTGAAAGAAGGAGGACCGTTGATCCGACTCCCTGTCGGGGTTTCGAGGATCGCGAGTTGAAGAAGTCAAAGAATAATAACCTCAGGACTAGTGAAATTGCGATATGCGATACCCCGATATAATCTCGATTGTTGGATTGAGGACAAATATGGACCGTTGATCCCAGTCTTGTCGGAGTTTCGGGGATCGAGAGTTGGACATGTCAAAGTTTATTGACATCAGGAATCCCGAAATCGCGATGTGTGAAATCCCGACTGAACCTGAACCGTCAGATCAAGATGTGATCTAGACCGTCGACCCAACTCACGACAGCAGACCACGTTATCTAGGGACATGTGGCACAATTAGGTAATGACAAGTTTCAGACTGATTCAACATTTCAGGCACATGTAAGTCATGAATCAGAGTGACACGTGGCAGTATTCAACACGTGTCAATCCACGTGTGACGTCAGCAGATGGACACCGTATCGGAGTTTCTCGGATCGCGACATCAAGAGTAATAGAAAACAAGGCAACAAGAATGCCGAAATCGTGATATGCGATATGGCGATTCAATCACAGCCGTTAAATCAAGCTCAGATGTGGACCGTTGATCATACTCCGTATCGGAGTTTCGTGGATCGAGATTTGGAAGTGACAAGAACATTCACCACAGGAATGTCGAAATCACGATATGCGAAATCGCAAAATGATCTGATTCGTCATTCCAAGCGTTGATCAGGACCATTGATCCCACACCATTACGAGGTATCGAGGATCGCGACTTGGAAAGTCGAGATGCCACATCTCCATATCCACGAAACGCAAATTCGGGAAAAATGCTTTTTGCATAGGCACTTGGTTATGACCATAGTCACATTGGGGAAGGAGCTAGTGTAGAAAGATTAACAAAGTTCATCCAACAGCGCAAATAAACGGGAAGTAGATCGGAGGGCTACTGTAGCACGACATAGTATTACTGCCAGAAACCACTGATGGTTTCAGCCAGAGGACTTGAAGACACACGGGATGATTGACAGAGAAGGTGAAGAGCCGTTGGGAATCTTTAAGAGGAATGAAGATGTTCGTGAAGGGGATGGACAACTGGATGGGCATTGAGGCCTGTAACTGAAACCGAGAATGTGAGCTCGAATGTCACAGAGAATATGAAGAGTCTCAACTGCCAGAGAGGCTAAGGAATCTTAGGATAACACCCAGTGACGTTGAACGCGTGGGAAAACAGCCAGAGAAGCTGAAGAGTCACAATGATGATCACGCAGAACACTTCAGATGTGGAGGAGATTACCGCGGGATGAGCATGCAGAGGAATGGAGAATATTTCATGCACAAGATGCACATAAGCTACATATATATTGTACAGAGAAGAGAAGAGATTGATGTTGCTGTTGGAGTTGTGGTGGTTGTTGATGTTGTTGAAGGTGATTCATGCGTAAAGAAGGAGGAGAATGCAGCAGCTGAATGGGAGAGAAGAGGAACTGTGCAGTGAATGGACATGGCGCACAGAGGATAAAACGCAGAAGAACAGACAGCGCAAATGATAGTTGCAGAAAGGCAGTGTGGCAGACAGAGCAACGAGATGCAGCAGAACAGTGATGAGTCTGGTAAGACATTGTTGAACATAATATCACTGTAATAAGTTTCAGTAGTAAAGATTGATATTTTAGGGTGGTTGGGAGGAGCTAGGGAGGACTTGTGTCCTCAAAGGTTTAAGTGGGTGCTTGAACACAGGGAGTTGGTGCTTCCTTCTAGTTGGTGCTAGAAGAACCAGGGAGTTGGTGCTTCCTTCTAGTTGGTGCTAGAGAAACCAGGGTGTTTGTGCTTCCTTCTAGTTGGTGCTAGAGAAACCAGGGAGTTGGTGCTTCCTTCTAGTGGGTGCTAGATGAAACAGAGAGTTGGTGCTCTCAGCAAGTTGCAGCTTGCAAAACAGAGGTTGTAGCCTCATTATGAGTTGGTGCTCATCTGTATGATAATGTAAATAATGTAATTATTACTTATCATATAAAGAAAAAGAGGTTTTTACCCTGTATGGGTTTCCTTGGAAGATATATGTCTCTGTGTTTCTCATATATGTGACTGATGTTTAATGTGTCAGTGTTTATTTCCCTGCATTATTGTGATCATCATTCAGTGTTTCTGCAAAGAGTTTTAAAAGAAGCATAATTGTTTAAGCTCAGTTTTTACTGAGCTTAAACAATNATTATTTCGAGTTTGACTCAAATGCGAAATACGGCCTTTGTGTTGCTACATGGTTAATTTCATTAAGGAATTTTTATCATATAACTGAGGTAGGACAAGAATTTTAAAACACACTCTTAAACAAATTTCCTGATGTCTGAAATTATTCTTTGAGCCTTAAGTTTAATCTTAGGACCAACATTAGGTTTTTGTAATTTCCAACCCAAGCTCATCCATGACAGTTTTAGCCATGAGGTTATGAGATGCCCCTGAGTTCATAAAGCAGTTGTGAAACACTTGATCATGAATGTTTAATGATGTTTATAAAGGGGGGGAAGAGTCATCTCTATCCTCTACCAAAGGTCCCAGGATGATAGATGGTTTTTCATCTTGAAGGTTGACTAAATATGTGGAATTAGAGGAAGGCTCGAGCTACAACATTTTAGAAAGATATATTTTGAATTCCTCATTTTTAATCAGTTCCAAAAAAGGTACATGTATTTAATTTTTTGAATCTCACTCTCAACGCTGAAAGAGAATGGAGATTTCAGAATCTCCTTAACTTATGGTGCATGACTCTTAACCAATGTCTGGGAGTTTTTTGCATCTTTTTATTTGCTTCTAGCTACCACAGCCTTAGCAAAATTTTATGTTTTAGTGGGTTGATCAGAAGTGTCAGTCTTCCCCTCTTTCTTTTTTCACCTTAGGTTGTATTTACTTGGATTGTCATTTTTCCCCCCTTTACTCAATTCATTTAAATGACTATCCATGAGAGACTCTTCATATGAAGATTGGGTTAAATGAGGAGATGAAGAGGTGTCACCAAGACAATGGAGTTTAGGATCAGTTTCTTCATCCTCTCCTTCTTCATCAACAACAAGGTTGTTTTGGACAGGGGCTTGGACTTTTTGATCATCCCTATCCCTATTTCTTTGATCTCTTTAGAGGACCTGAGGGGCATTATTTGGTATTATGAAATTACTTCTATTATCAACATTCTGTGCATTCCTATAGTTATGTTTTCCTTCAAGTTTCAACTTCTCCATTTCAGTAGAAAGTTATTTTACTAATTTTGTAAGTTCATCAACTTGAGGGTGGAAAACAGGTGATCCTGCGGTTGAAATTTCAGACCTACCTTTCCTTCTGTCTCTATCATATTTTCCCCTTAGTTTTTCAACTGCCAATATGTTATATTCTACTTCCAAAGTTTTATCTTGCATATGAGCTAGAGAGGTAGATCTTCTTTCTCTCAACATGAGGAAAAACTCGGGGTCAAAAGCACTGGCATAGGTAATCTTGGCAGAGGTTTTTGTAGGATTTATTTCAGTGGAAATCTTGTTGTACATTTTATTAAATATTTTTGAGAAGTGTAAAATAGATTCCCCTTCTTGCCTCTTAGGTGATCCAAATTCTATAATATAATAAAGAAATCCTTTTTATCCCCCCAATTCCTCAAGAAAGAATCATCCAAAGCTTCAATCCCAGCAATAGATCCATGAGTCAAACCCCTAAACCATTTTATAGCCTCACCATCAAGGCTCTATACAAATACCCTCATCCATACATATTCATTCTAAATGTTATGATTATTTGCATAATATACAAAGCTACAAGGTGTTCCTCTGCAGTTATGTCTTCCTCCCCTGTGAACTTGGGCATGTACTTAAGGTAGTCTCCAACCGGGAGAGCATTCATAGGATGAGGTAAAATAAGAGGGGAATACCTAGCAGCCACTATGGCATCCATCCTATTTCTAGGAAGATTATCACCTACCATTGGGTTGTGAATTGTAGGAGAGCAAGGGGGAGATGGAGTTTTGACAAATGCAAATGAAACTTGGATTTTTGGAGAAAGGGGAATCTTGGATGGACAGGTTTCAGTTTTCAGAGGAAGAGTTTGAGTCTTGGAGGAAGATGGTATAGGGTCCAAGGGAAAAGAGGTTTCCTCTTATTTATTCACAACAAATTTGATAGGAGGAGGAGTAGGAAGGCCCAAAGTAGGAAAATATTCAAGACTCTCAAGTCTGAACCAACTTACAACATCAGGAGAAGCAAGGGTTTCAATTTTTTTTTTATTTCAATTTGGGGATAAAAGAAGAGTATTCAACCGGAAAATATTCAAAATCCAAACTTTTAGAAACTTCAACAGAAGGTAAAAGACGAGAATTGGATATGGCTACTAGAGTTTTAAAAGTAGAATCGTGTAAATGACCAAAAGTACCTAGTACAGTAGCTGAAAATCCTTATTGAGAAGCCTTTCCTTTCTTGATAATATTCTCCAAGTCATCTTCAAGTGTTTCGAGAGGTAGATGTGGAGTAGACCTCCTGTGTCTGCCTTTGGGGGCCACAAATGAAACAGTGGAGTCGTCAGGTGCAAGCTGCAATATTTAATGTACTAAATTCTAATGCACCTTCAAAATCAGTGTTTCTTTGTCATTCAATCCCAGGGAAATATGTTCAATTCGTTCCCTGGAAGCAACGCCAATAATGTTAGCATTGAGAATCATGCTCAGATTGCAAGAGGATAAGCCCAATACCCATCAAAAGGTCTGTGAATGTAAATTAATGATGAAAGGTCAAATGGACAAAACCCAGCATAAGAATGTTTTAACACAAAAATCTGGGCTAGAATGCATAAGAAAATGAGGTTTTGATTAACTTCAGTCAGTGGTTTAAGGATCAAGGTGAATAGAAGGAATACTTAGTGAGGAAGGTGGATAGGTCTGCTATAAGAATCAGGCCTTCAAGCAACTAGGAGTAGAAAAACCCAGTCACAATAACTTCTTGAACTTAAATTTTAAAACACTGAAAAAACATTCATAGAAACATTATAACAAAACCACAACATCTTATATGGATCATCCAATCATTATAATTTCATAATAATAGGAAACAAGATGATGAAATGAAACTAACTTCTGTTAATGAAAATGTCTCAAGTCTCATACATAACCAGAGAACAACTTTGTTTAGTCAAAATATTACAAAAAGGGAGCTCTGATCAACCATCCAACGCCTTTATATCATTCATCTGATGTATTTATAATCAAAACAATAGACAACATCTAGGAGAGCGAGTTGTCCTTCATATCCTAGGATTCTCCACCTGTCTTGTTCCTTCTTTCATAAGGAAACTCGGGTCAGTCTGGGCCCGCAAGAAAAACTGCCCTCTGTGGTACTTCGTGCTGACAATTTTCTATCTCCTCGGCCAGACCCTCCATGCTTCCATTTAAGGGGGTAGTCGATTGTTCAACCACCATTCCTTCTTTCATTAATTGATTTCCCCTTGGGATCAGGATGAGGCTTAACGCTTAGTTTTTTTTCCATGTGTTGATCTCGGATTGGACCCTATATAAGCATGTGATTGGGGAAGTTGTCAAGGATGGTTTGGATCCACACTACTCTGACTCCTGCAATCCACCACCAACCACCACATATCTCTCTAGCTATACCATGGTTTCTATTGTGGGACCGCTCTAGGATTTTAATGTTCGATCATGTTCTATCCCCACAATGAAGTGTGGTTGTAGATTTTGTCGAAATCTGCAATCTGGGAATGCCCTTCTTTTATTGCCATGCCCTTCTCTCAGATTGGACCCTATATAAGAACGTGATTACGGAAGTTGTCAATGGAGGTTTAGATCCACACCGCTCCAACTCCCACAATTCACAACCAACCGCCACATACCTCTCTAGCTATACCATGGTTTCAATTGCGGGACCACTCTAGAATTTTAACATTCGAGCATGTTCTGTCCCCGCAATGAAGTGTGGTCATCGATCTGTTGCAATCTGCGATCTGGGTAACCATGTTATTTTAGTGCCCCTGCTAAAATTTATTCATCTTCAACTCCAGAATCCTTTTAACCATGTTTAGATATGGAGCCAATTTTGGAGTTTGGGAGCTTTGAATGCTGAGAAGGAATACCTACCAGAGAAAAATCTCCTAAATATGACTTGGTGGCCCGATGTCATTGTGTTGACGTGTCTTGGAAAGAAGGGTGACACGTGTCACATGGAAATGGGAGAATGATGCAACCAAATGACCTGGAATGAGTGCCACATGCCAGGGCCATATGGAAGCCACTTGTCTCCACAGATGAGCGCCATGTGTCTGAACTTATGAGTTCCAAGTGTCTTCGGCACTTCGACACTTCAGGCTTCAGGAGTTTTGGATTGTGAAGCATAAAAAACTCCCGAAGTGGTATGGGAACATAGTGACGTGGTAGCCTGAAATGAATGTTATGCGTCCTCGGTGGATAAGTTCCATGTGCTGCGTTGAAAATCACCCGTGGCGTGGTAGGGCCAGAAGCGACGCGGCAGCCTGACGTCACTTCAGGACTTCGGGATGTAGAGCATGGAAATCTCCCGAAGTAACTTTCTCCTAGTTGACATGGCAGTCTCTCATTACTTTAGGACTTCGGGACTTCTGTCTGGCATTTAATCCTTGTGTGACTTTGAAACTCCAATTGCAAGAGAATCGCTAATCTAAACTGTATAGGGGATCTCATTCATTGAAAATCAAACCTTTCTGCTTGCTTTTATTTCAAGCTCGAAATGGACTGCTCTGAATGTTTCCTTTTCTGCTCAAGGTTATTTCCTATGCAAAAAAAGGACTTGGCTAGCCTGTTGTAAGCTCAATTAAAGGAAAACAACATGACCATTAATTCAAACCAAATCATGATATGTGTTTATCCTTCAAGAAAGACAGAAAAACTTTTTGCAAAGAATCATTCAAGCAAGACAATAAGGAAAAACAGGTCATTGAACAAAAGGGAAACTGACTTTATCAACCAGAAGAGGAAAAACTTATAGGAAGGTATGAAAAAAAGAGAGAGACGGGGCATAGGTGTGGACTTAGGTATTAACAATAACTAGATATGACCCATGAAAACTTCATGTGATAACATTGGCTCCACAGGGGATGACATGCTCCCTCTGAGATGCCAAGAACAAGCAACTTCAGTGTCTTATCCTAGGGCTATGGGGTCACTTATTCAAACATAAATAAAAATAAAAAATCATATTTACAATTAATGGAAATCCAATCATGGCTTAAGAAAAATATTTTTTCAGAATTTTCCCATTAACAGGGCCACCAAAAACTTCAGAATCCTCAAAGTTTTGGAATTTATAAGTGTTATTTGAAAATACCTCAGAAATCTTGAACGGACCAATCCACAAGGCTTCGAATTTACCATGTTTTCCTTTGTCTTTCCTAGGTGCATCCCACTTGAGTACTAGATCTCCCAACTGAAAATCTTCTTTGCTTACCTTCTTGTCAAAGGCTTGCTTAATCTTTTGTTGATGGTCTTGTGCTTTGCCAAGTAGTTTCTCCTTAGTCTGATGTACTTCTACCAGTTGTTGTATCCTCCTGACCATATCATCAGGTTTTCCTTGGTAGTCCTGGAGAAAGTTTTCCATAGGAAAGGTATGTTGAGTAGGAAAGATAGCCTCAACCGCATATACAAGATGAAAAAGGGGAAAAACCAAGTGGCCTCTTTGTTGTAACTCTATCATCCCATAAGGAAAATTTTATCTTTGAGTCCCATGCTTTCTTATTGTCTTCTAACAATTTCTTAATGATATTTATGAGGCTCTTGTTAGAGGACTCTACCAAACCATTTCCTTGGGGATAGTAAGGAGTAAAATGGACTAATCTAATCCCATATTGTTCACATAAATTGATCAATTGTTCATATTTAAAGTAGGCAACATTTTCAGTAATAATCTTGCTTGGACAACCAAATATTGACATGATATGCTCGAGAAAACTAATGATTACCTTGTGGGAGGCATTCCTTGTAGGAATGGCTTCTATCCACTTGGTAAATTAATCAGTGGCAGTCAAAATCCACCTATGCTGACCAATTGAAGCTGGATAGATTTCCCCAATGAATTCAAGACCACAATGTTGAAAAGGTCCATAAACCACCATAGGCTTCAAAGGAAAAAAATTGAGCGATTTCTTTCCAAATTTTTTTTGGCATTTGACACAAGCTCTAATCTTTGCACAAACATTAGTAAAAATGATAGGCCAGAAATACCCAGTTCTGAGGATCTTATAGGCTGTGGTTCTCCAAAAATGATGCCCCCCACATAAGCTGTCATGAAAGTCAGTCACGACCTTTTGAGCTTCCTGTGGATCTAAACATATCAAAAGAACTCCTAGAGGATCTTTCCAAT
This sequence comes from Picea sitchensis, assembly GCA_010110895.2. Lineage (NCBI taxonomy): Eukaryota > Viridiplantae > Streptophyta > Pinopsida > Pinales > Pinaceae > Picea > Picea sitchensis. The sequence goes on from SNQJ01S0105080.1 coordinate 17,020, forward strand.
ACAAGATATGATCAATGAGACAATATCAAATTGCTTTAAGTTTCAAATCTCTCACCTTGTTCTTGTCCAAACCATCAAGAGGTTGCAACTTCTGCAAAAAAATTATGATGTCCTTATACCAAGTGCAATATGCCAAATTTGGGCTGACATGAGAGATTTTATCAGCAAACTCAACTTGCTGATTTTTTAAGTTTATGTTCATGAAATTAACCCCTAAATCTTTGAAATTTCATTCAGCCAACAACCTGGCTAAACCTTGTCCTTTCACTAGTTTAGTGGGCTTCATTTCAAGGTCAAATTCTAGAATTTTAGCGATCCATTTGCTCCTCTTCCCATCTATGTCAGGTTGGATAAGTATTTCTTTCACTGAGGCTGAAGGGGCATATGCAACAATATTTGAATGCAGAACATATACTCTGAAATCCTTGAGGGATTTCACCAAAGCATAAGCCTGCTTTTCCATGATATCATTTCTCATTTCTGCATCCCTCAATGCTCTACTGAAAAAGGAAATAGGTTGCTCTAACCCCTATGTGTTTTTCTGCAGCAAAACAACATCCAATGTGTCAAATGAGGAAAAGGAAAATATTAGAAACTCCTTGGAATAGTCAGGGCTGATGAGCACATTTTTCTTCAGTTAGGGCCTTTTTAATCTGATCAAAAGATTATCGATCCTCAGTATTCCATTTCACCTCATTTCCTTTCCTAAGAATGGTTTTAATGTACTTCACTAATTCAACAAAGTTAGAGATGAACCTTGTTAGAAATTTGTTTTTTCCCAAGAAATACTAATCTTCTTTCTTGGATCTAGGAAAAGATAAGGTCTGAATGGCCTCTACTTTGCTTGGATCAATTCTTACTCCTTTTGTTGAAACAATGTGTCCCAATAAATTACCTTCCTTCATAACAGACAAGGACTTCTTAGGATTGAGAGAGACACCAAAATTTTTGCACTTCAGGAAAACCTTTTTCAAATGATGATAATGTTCTTTATCATATTTTAAGAACATTGTAATGTCATCTAGATAGATGACTACAAACTTGTCCTTCTCCCCAATGAAGGCAATGTCCATTGCTCGTTGAAAGGTCGCTCATGCATTCATCAATCCAAAGGGAATTTTAGCATACATGAATGTGCCCCAAGGAGTAGTAAAGGTTGTATTCTCTCTATCTCCAGGCAAGACAGATATATGATTGTAGCTAGAAAATCCATCAATCATAGACATCCTAGATGAACCAGTGACTCTATGCAAAATTTGCTCCATCTTTGGCAAGGGGTAATTATCTTTCTTGGAGCTTCTATTCAAATTCCTGAAATCAACACATAGTCTAATTTCACCGTTTTTATTCCTCACAGGGACCAAGTTAGCCACCCACTCAGAGTATCTCAAAGGAATCATGATTTTGGCATATAACAACTTCTTCACTTATTTTTCCATAATAGGAAGGAGCATGGGATTTATCTTTCTGAGTTTCTACCTAAAAGGCTTGGTCTCCTCTTTCAAATGGATCTTATGTTCAATGATGTTTGTGTCATATTTTATTAAATATTCATATTTCCAGGAAAACACATCAAAAAACTCCTTTAAAAGATTAACATACCCAACCCTTTGTTCCTTTGAAAAGATGCTAGACAACTTAACATACTTTGGATCCTCCTCTGTACCTAAATTGCATTCAATCACCCCATTATTTTAATTTGAACCTTTAACCTTTACAACAACATCATTTCTATCAAACAATATCTCCAAGGAGACTACTCCTTTTAGAATATGGTTACTGGGAAACTGAACAATATGATGGTCAACAATTTTATTAAGAAAAATATCAGCGTGAGGGATTTTTTCAGTATCATTATCTTGCTCAATATGTAAGGTAGAAAACTCATCCATAGTCTCAAGAAATATTTTTGTCTCAAGATCATCCTCAAAAACCTTCCAATGTTTGACATTGTTAGGTATAGAGGGTCTATACTTCACTTCCACATCATATTTGAGTTTAGGGTGCAAAGGAACTATAAAATTACTTGTTGAAACAACCAAGGAATCTTCCATAGTGTTCTCCTCTCTTGGAACAAATGAGATATTAAAATATAAGAAGAAACTATCAACAATATGCCAAACTTCATTTTTGTAAGTCCTTAACCTGGGGTGTTTAGCTTGATACATATTTTTAACTTGATGAACAATTAATTCAGCATCTCCAAACACTCCTAGCTCTTCAATAATCATGTCTTAAGCATCCCTCAAACCCAAAACAAGAGCCTCATATTCTGCCACATTGTTTGTAGTTTCAAATTCAAGCTTGTAGGACAAAGATATGATCTCTTGGGTAGGAGAAATAAAGGCTACCCCAGCACCAACACCTTCCTTAGAAGAGGCCCCATAAAAAAACATCTTCCAAACATAGGTATTAGGAGGAGGATCTTCACAAGAGGTGATTGAATGTTTTATGATTTCAATAGGTGGTTGAGGAAAATCAATGAGTTGCAATATACTGGATCCTAAATCAGTATCAAGTGAAAAAATAGGGTGGTAGGTAGGATTTAGTTTATCACTAATAATTTAGTATAATTGTGCCTCCCTATAAATCCTTCTATATTCTCGCCCAAACACAGGAATGGTGGCATATGAAAGGTCCATCTGCAAAGTTCCCCCTAGTCTTTTGATCCAAGATCTTGACAAGAGCAGCCCAAACTTAGGGGGGACATCAACCACCACAATATCCATGACCACACTTTTCATTGGAAATTGGAACAGGGTAACAATCGGGTCTTTAATAACCCCAAGACACTTCACCTTCCTAGAATCAAATGAGTATAGGTCATGGTAGGCTTTTGTAATTTCCAACCCAAGCTCATTCATGACAGTTTTAGGAATGAGGTTATGAGATTCCCTTGAGTCCATCAAGCAGTTGTACAACACTTTATCATGAATGTTTAATGATGTGTAGAAAGGGGGGGAAGAGTCATCTCTATCCTCTACCAAAGGTCCCAGGATGACAACTGGTTTTTCATATTGAAGGTTGACTGAATCTGTGGAATTATAGGAAGGCTCAGGCTACATCATTTAAGAAATATATCTTTTGAATTCCTCATTCTTAATCAGCTCCAAAAAAGGTACAGGGATTTTGATTTTTTGAATCTCACTCTCAAAGCTGAAAGAGGATGGAGATTTCAGAATCTCCTTAACTTCTTGGGCATGCCTCTTAACCAATGCCTGGTAGTTTTGTGCATCTTTTTCTTTTCTGCTAGCTGCCACATCCTTAGAATAATGTTTTGTTTTAGTGGGATGATTGGAAGTGTCAGTCTTCCCCACTTTATTTTTTGACCTTGGGTTATATTTACTTGGATTGTCATTTGTTTTTCCCCTTTACTCAATTCATTTAAATGACTATCCATGAGAGACTCTTCATATGCAGATTGGGTTAAATGAGGAGATGAAGAGGTGTCACCAATAAAATGGATTTCAGGATCAATTTCTTCATCCTCTCCTTCTTCATCAACAACAAGGTTGTTTTGGAAAGGTGCTTGGACTTTTTGATCATCCCTATGCCTATTTCTTTGATCTCTTTGGAAGCCCTGAGGGGCATTATTTGGTCTTCTAAAATTACTTATATTATTGGCATTCTGTGTGTTCCTATAGTTATGTTTTCCTTCAAGTTTCAACTTCTCCATTTCAGCAGAAAGTGATTTTACTAATTTTGTAAGTTCATCAACTTGAGGGTGGACAATAGGAGATTCTGAGGTTGAAATTTCAGCCCTACCTTTCCTTTTGTCTCTATCATATTTTCCCCTAATTTTTTCAGCTACCAATATTTTAGATTCTACTTCCAAAGTTGCATCTTGCATATGAGATAGAGAGGTAGATCTTCTTTCTCTCAACACGAGACAAAACTCAGGGTCAAAAGCACTGGCATAGGTAATCTTGGTAAAGGTTTCTGTAGGATTATTTCAGTGGGAATCTTGTTATACATTTTATTAAATATTTTTTAGAAGTATGAAACAGATTCCCCTTATTTCCTCTTAAGTGATCCAAATTCTGTAATATAATAAAGGAAATCCTTTGTATCCCCCCAATGCCTCAAGAAAGCATCATCCAAAGCTTCAATCCTAACAATAGGTCCAGGATTCAAACCCCTAAACTATTTTCTAGCCTCACCATCAAGGATTTGTACACATACCCTCATCCATACATCTTAAATCTCAATGTTAAGATTATTTTCATAACTATAAAAAGTTGCAAGGTGTTCCTCTGCAGTTATGTATTCCTCCCCTGTGAACTTGGGCATGTAATTTAGGTAGTCTCCAACTGGGAGAGAATTCATAGGCTGAGGTAAAATAAGAGGGGCATACCTAGCAACCACTATGGCATCCATCCTATTTATAGGAAGATTAGCATATGCCATTGGGTTGTGAACTATAGGAGAATAAGGGGGAGATGGAGTTTTGACAGATACAAATGCATCTTGGATTTTTGGAGAAAGAGGAAGCTTGGATGGAGAGGTTTCAGTTTTCAGAGGAAGAGTTTGAGTCTTGGAGGAAGATGGTATAGGATCCAATTGAAAACAGGTTTCATATTCTTTAGTCACAACAACTTTGATAGGAGGAGGAGTAGGAAGGCCCAAAGTAGGAAAATATTCAAGACTCTCAAGTCTTAACCAACTTACAACATAAGGGGAAGCAAGGGTTTAAAATTTTTATTCTTTCAATTTGGGGCTAAAAGAAGAGTATTCTATGGAAAATTTTCAAAATCCAAACTTTTAGAAACTTCAACAGAAGGTAAAAGAGGAGAATTGGATATGGCTACTGGAGTTTTAAAAGTAGAATCATGTAAATGGCCAGAAGTACCCAGTACAATATCTGAAAAGCCTTCTTGAGAAGCCTTTCCTTTCTTGATAATCTTCTCTAGGTCAACTTCAAGTGTTTTCGGAGGTAGATGTGGAGTAGATCTCGTGTGTCTTCCTTTCAGAGCCACAATTGAAACAGTGGAGTCGTTAGGTGCAAGCTACAATCTTTAATGTACTGAATTCTAATACACCTTTATAATTAGTATTTATTTTTCGTTCAATCCCAACGAAATGTATTCAATTCATTCCTCGACATCGGCTCCAAGAATGTTAGCACTACGAATAACCATCAGATTGCAAGAGGATAATCCTTTGTCCCATCAAAAGGTTTGTGAATGTAAATTAATGATGAAAGGTCAAATGGACAAAACTCAGCATAAGAATGTTTTAACAAAGAAATATGGGCTAGCATGCATAAACAAATGAGATTTTGATTAACTTCAGTCAGTGGTTTAAGGATAAAGGTGAATAAAAGGAAGACTTAGTGAGGAAGGTGGATAGGTCTGCTATAAGCATAAGTCCTTCAAGCAACTAGGAGAAGAAAAACTCAGTCACAAGAAATTATTGAACTTAAAGTTTAAAACACTGAAAAACATTCATAGCAACATTATAACCATACCTCCATTATAACACAACCACAACATCTCATATGGATCTTCCAATCATGAGCATTTCATAATAAGAGGAAACAATATGATGAAAGGAAACTAAATTCTATTAATGAAAATGTCTCAAGTCTCATACATAACCATAGAAGAACTCTGTTTAGTCAAAATATTACAAAAAGGGAGCTCTACTCAACCATCCGACCCCTTTCTATCATTCATTTGATGTATTTATAATCAAAACAATAGACAACAACTAGGAGTGTGAGATGGCCTTCCTATCCTAGGATTCTCCACCTGTCTTGTTCTTTCTGTCAAAAGGAAACTCGGGTTAGTCTTGGTCCGTAGGAAAAACTTCCCTATGTGGTACTTCGGGCTGTCAGTTTTTTGTTTCCTTCTCCAGACCCTCCATGCTTCCATTTAAGGGGGTAGTCTATTGTTCAACCACCAGTCCTTCTTTCATTAACCGATTTCTCCTTGGGATAAGGATTAGGCCTAACGCCTAGTTTTGTTTCCACACGTTGATCTTGGATTGGACCCTATAGAAGCACTTGATTGAAGAAGTTGTCAAGGGTGGTTTGGATCCACACCGCTTCGATTACCGCAATCCACCACCAACCACCACGTACCTCTCTAGCTATACCATGGTTTTGATTACGGGACCGCTATAGGATTTTAACGTTCAAGCATGTTATGTACCCGCAATGAAGTGTAGCCGTAGATCTTGTCAGAATCTGCAATCTAGGAACACCTTGATTTTGTTTCCATGTGTTTCTCTCGGATTGGACCCTATATAAGCACGTGATTGCATAAGTTGTCAAGGGAGGTTTGGATCCACACCGCTCTGACTCCCACAATTCACCACCAACCGCCACGTACCTCTCTAGATATACCATGGTTTCAATTGCAGGAACTCTCTATAATTTTAATGTTCAAGCATGTTTCGTCCCCACAATGAAGTGTGGTCATCAATCTGTTGCAATCTGTGATCTGGGTAACCTTGTTATTTTAATGCCCCTGCTAAAATTTATCCATTTTCCAGCTCCAAAATCCTTTTAACCATGTTTCGAGATGGAGCCAATTTTTGCATTTGGGAGCTTTGATTGTTGAGTAGGAATACCTCTTGGAGGACGATCTCTTGAATCTGACATGGTGGCTTGACGTCATTGTGTTGATGTGTCATGGAAAGAAGGGTGACACGTGTCATGTGGAAATGGGCAAATGACGCAACCAAATGACCTGGAATGAGTGCCCCATGTAAGGGCAAGATGGAAGCCACTTGTCTTCATGGATGAGCGCCATGTGTCTGAACTGATGAGTGCCAAGTGTCTTCGACACTTCGAGCTTCGGGAGTTTTGGATTTTGAAGCATGAAAAACTATCGAAGTGGTGCGGGCCCAGAGTGACGTGGTAGCCTGAAATGAATGTTATGATTCCTCAGTGGATAAGTGCCATGTGCTGAGTTAAAAAAAACCATGTCATGGTAGGGCCTGAAGCAACGTGGAAACCTAACATCACTTCAGGACTTCGAGATGTGGAGCATGGAAATATCCCAAGTAACTTTCTCCCGGTTTTCGTGGCAGTCTCTCGTTACTTCAAGACTTTGGGAATTCTATTTAGTCGTTAATCCTTGCATGAATTTGAAACTTTGACTGCACGAGAGCTGCTAATATGAATTGTACATGGGATCTCCATCGTTGAAAATTGAACCTGTCTACTTGCTTGTATTTCAATATTGAAATGGACTGCTATGAATGTTGTGTTTTGTGCTCATGGTTGTTTCCTGTGCAAACAAAGGACTTGGTCAGCCTGTTGTAAGCTCAATTAAATGAAAACAAGATGACCAGTAATTCAAACCAAATCATGATATGTGTTTATCCTTCAAGAAAGACAGAAAAACTATGTGCAAAGAATCAATCAAGCAAGACAATAAGGAAAAACAAGTCATTGAAGAAAAGGGAAACTGACTTTATCAACTAGAAGAGGAAAAACTTATAGGAAGGTATGCAAAAAAGAGAGAGACAGGGAAGAGGTGTAGACTTAGGTATTAACAATAACTACATATGAACCATGACAAATTCATGTGATAACATATAACATATTTCCATGTGACTTCAGCTAGCATATATATATATTTTTTTTCAAAATATTTCCCAAAAAGAATTCCAGTAATTTCATTAATCAAGCAAAACTAGTTAAATGAAGTACATATTACATTTTCTCCACAGAGCCTGCATTAAAAGGAAAGGAAAGTCATGTATATTCCTTAAGATCATAGAAAAAGTGCTAAGTCATGAATCTATTATCCAGTCATAATCCAAAAACCAATCCCATGAGAACCTTGAACTACAACACCAAAGCACATGATCAAAAGTTTGGCAAACACAACACAAGCAAAAAATCAGAAAGGAGTGGGCATTGTATCCCTTCTATAACCAAAATCCCAAATGGGAACCAACAAATTCACTGATTTATATATTATTATGAACTAAGATCACTATGAACATTTTCTTCCAGTATTACTATGAACCAAGATCACGTTGAAGTGACAATGTTCTAACATCACTAGTTCTGGAAAAAACTGTCATCGTTTAACTTAATGGACTTTGAACAATGAAAAATTTGCAATATTATTGAAAATGCATGATGGCTCTATTTAGAAGAGCAAGCCATTTTGACATCTCAAACGATGGACCTGATTTATTCACAATTGGGTACTTTGTATGAGGTTTTTCCTCATGGTTTTCATTCTTGGAATCAACAATATTATGCGTCTCCAATTCACGTTACCATGGTAGTGGAAAACTTTATCCATATCTTGATTGGGTAACATGGATAGAAACAAATCACACTGTTTCATTTCTTGTCAACACATGATATGTAATTTGTTTTTTTTGGGTCCTGTCGATACGTAGTATGGCATTGTCCTCATTTAAGGTAAATTTGCTATGGGCGTGGAAGTCACATCGCATGTAGAAAATCTTTTCCTTTTTATGCATGTATATTTCATATGGAAATTGTGTCAACCAAGGTGTTAGCACCATGATTTTCATAGCTAGAGTTAGATGTTTGCCCAAAGTTTTCAAAATCATGACATGATCTTGGGAAAATCAAGGCATTCCTAGATGATTCATAGGTTAGGGTGAATATCATGTCAAAAGGTATTATGGTTCATCATCACCTTTCATGAGGTTAGAGAAGTAACAATCATGACACTCCATGTCATTGGTATCATTGCAAACTTGAAAAGCATACTCATTGTGCAAGTTTGTTGCGCAAAGGCTTTTGTTTCTTTCATTTGTTGTGCGTTGTGAAATGGATGTTGTCACGCAGAGGATGTTGTCGTGCAGAGGATGTTGTTGCACATAGGACGATGTTGCATAGAGGATGTTTTCGCGTAGAGGATATTGTCGCGCAGAGGATGTTGTCACATAGAGGATGTTGTCACGCAGAGGATATTGTCGCGCAGAGGATGTTGTCGCACAGAATATGTTGCCGTGCATAATATGTTGTCACACAGAGGATGTTTTCAAGCAGATTATTTTGTCGCATAGAGGATGTTGTCATGCATAGGATGTTGTCATGCATAGGATGTTTTCGCACAGAGAATGTTGTCACACATAGGACTTTCAGACCAACTCGAGAGGAATTTTGAAAATCCACAAGAATTTTTTGTTGAGGAAAAACCAATTAATAAAAACCTCTCTCATATTTGAAAAAGGCATCACGGATTGGGATATTCGAAGGAATATTTGAGCCCTATTATTCAATTTTCATGATTTCTTGTTTGAGACATGTTTTTGCGACACGTATTCCGGCCAGATGGAGATGAATTTCAAGAAACCAAGAGAGTTTTTTCTTTCAAACGAGCTTAAATACAAAAATTGTTCTCATATTTTACACAACTGTTACAGTTTGAGAATTAGAAGTGGCGTTTTGAAACCTATTTTTCAGAATTTTGCCTCATAAAAAGCAGAAAATCAGTTAAAACGTGTCATTTTCTGTTTGTAACTGTTTCTATTTTGGGAAAGGGGTTGGAGTTCAAAATGGTGAGATGGAAAGGAAATATAGTGATATATATATTGCATAGTACAAGAGTTGAGAATGGTTGCAACCTTGAGGGTTGGACTGTTTGGAGAGAGGCCTTCCTTTGTAGCTGGAAAACTCTGTTATTTCTCATGAATTTTAATACAAGCAAATAATGTTTTGATAACAGAGATTCATCACGGTGTCCCCTTTTAGTGTTTTTTCCCCAGATCACATTCATTTCACTTTTGTTCTTTCTTCTAAACATAACTGAGAGTAAATAATCGGAATTAATCCTTAATAGATTCTCCCTTCTTATAGTTAATTCCAGTGTCATGTTTTAATGATTGCAGGTCCAGAATTCACCCTTTGTTAGGTGTTATGTTTCTTGTAGTCAACCTTTATGTTATTTCTTCTAAAGTTGTGATTGAGAATTCATCCTTATTAGATGCTCTCATTCGTAATGGGATTTTCTTATTTATGTCTTGCCATCATATGAATACTATTTATTGTTGAAATTTTGTGCTTATTTTTCCTCTATTCCCTAAGGAATAC
>SNQJ01S0105080.1:29828-59995 GCA_010110895.2 Picea sitchensis
TTAATTGATTAATTAAGTATTAAACAAATGGGTGGATAATAAAATATAATGTTTAATTGGGTTACGTATCCCACAAGGGATAACGTAACCAATACGTTAAGATAAGTAATAAATGAATGGATAAGGCATTAATAAAGGGATAATGTATTTGGTGGGGGGAGTTAATGGAGGAAGGGCGGTGAAGGAGGAATAAGGGGAGTGGAGAAGGATGATGGAGGGGCATTCATTCTACGAGAGGAGAGCTTGGAGTATGGGAGAGGGAAATTAACAGTGGAATTTACAGTGCACCGGGGGCTGCAGAGGTTTTGGGCTCAGAGGGCTAGGACATCCATTGATGTCCTAGGGCTAGGCGTTACTAGTCGGTAGGGTGGTTGGTTTTGGGGTGTCCTAAGGAGCAGCATCAGGTTCAATCTAAGGAAGCAAGCGAAGGGAGCAAGAAGGGAGAAAGTTGCAGATAGCATCAGAGTGAGGTATGTAAATTCAATTTGCGGTATGTAAATTCAATTTATGGATTGTTTTCTTAGAATTATTACTTATTGCCAAATTCTACTTGCCTAAGTGTTAGCGTAAGTGTTGACATAATATTAAAATTTTGAAAAGTTTACTTCTTTGTAAATCTCATAGAAATTACAGAAATTACAGTAATTTGGTAGAAATTTAAACGTTAATTTAATTTTGGTCATTACATCTGGTATCAGAGTCCTAGTTCAAATCTGGAACCGAGGGCCTAAATAAGGGGTAGTTTTCATTCTTTTGAGAAACTCCAGCCACACTTAGCTTAACCTGCACATAGAACACATAAAACAAAGAACATTAATAAAAATAAAAATAAAATAAAGAATTGCAAACTATTACAAACTGGAATTACAAACAATGGCAAACAATTTATTTCCATGGTTAATTTTTTTTTTTTACGAACAGTTTACATAATTATACATAGAATTACAGACAATTTATAGTCAAAACTGTGCAAAAGTATCCACAAAATTTTAATAGTGCTGTATATACGTCTTTTATATACCTTTCATATCCCAAAAATAGTAAAGGCAAAAATAAGAGAACCCTACTGTATCGACTTACTCATCTAGATCAGGTGATAGCGAGTCGCCCGGCCCTTACCTTCCTGTTGGTATTATCAACCCCGTATTTTAAGCATTCTCCGCAGACAGGGGTATAGAAATGGTCCAGAGAGACCAACTAACCAGAAGGAAAGAGGCAATTGCTGCATCATATCCCACACTTCTAAGATTGATGCATTCTGGTTGTTGTCGCAGTTTCCTGGCGATTTCTAGGCACTTAGCTGCTTCAAGGATATTTTACAAAGCAAGACTATAAAATATCAGGATACATTTTGGGAATGAAGTCCTGCATACATACCAAGGTAGACTAAGCTTGCATGTAAAGAATACAGTCGTGTTCAACGCAAGGCGTAGACATACAACAAATATTTCAGTTGATGTCAAATTCACACTTTAGAAACCAAATGCAAATTAAGCACATTGTCATAAATGAAGCCTGAAAAAGAAACAGTCTCCCGAAACTACTATATACAACAGCCTTCCATTACAAGTCTTTCGACTCTGTCGACGATGGATTAGACTGGTTTTCAAATGACTTCTTCTTGCAGAGGGGTAGTCCTGATGTTTTCATGTACGCTCGGGAGGCTAAACGCCCCTTTCAGTTCCACGACCATCAAATGGCACGCGTTTCTGAAAAAAAAAAATATGTTCCCATCTTCACGAATTGATACTTGAAACAGCCGTTTAGACAAAATTCAACGCCACCCTAACCTGATAAGTTAAGCCAATCCTGACTTGCAAGTTAAACCAATGTTTACAGATTTGGCCCATCTAGGGTTTCACTCTACGTTAATTCTAAAACACCATTCAATTCCATCCTGGAGTTTCCGAGGCTAGAAGACACCGTCAGAAAATGTATTTATTTTCAAAATCAATTCAATTTCGCAAACAAAGGACCAGAATACCAAGATTTCCGGAAATAGTTTTGGCTAACTAGAATATAGCATATGGGATCTATATTACCAAGGAAGAAAAATAGTGGCAGACGGTAGAGTGCAGTTGCAACTACACAGCCACGACAACAAGTTGGCATGAAAACCGAATTGGCAGACAAGACATAAAGACTTTTATTAAATATAAGGGATTTTTGTATAAGCCAGCTGAGACCAAATCCATATGGGATAGGCATCGGATATCACTAGAATCAATGCACCATGTAGTGGCCTCTGAAATCATTGACCTGCATGGTGCAGGATACGCTATGAGGAGAGGGACCCCTAGGTCATCGTAGAGATTTCCAGCCACCCGACTGTGGATGGAGAGCCCTAGTCCCGATAACGAGTCAATCCATAGGGAAAACCAAAACAGAGTGCTAAACCGAAAAGGAAACCCGAAATCTAACCAGAGGAACCAAACCTGGAAGCGTGACAGGAACCGAACCGCAGTGCTGCACAACTTTCCCCATTTATTCAAAATCTTTACAGCCTATAACAGAAAACACAGTCCACAGAACCGTCGACATTGTTGAAAATGCGACTAGATTTCATACACAGGTGAATAGTTGCTAGCGTTTCCAGATCCGCCTCCCTGCACAGGTGAATAAAGCCAAACGCTAAGCCGGAGAGACCATTCCATACACAGGTGAATAGTGGCTAGCGTTTCCAGATCCACCTCCCTGCACAGGTGATTACAGCTAAATGCTAAGACAAAACGGGAGTTAGGGTTTAAAGTGGTGGCCGATATTTTATTCTCGGGAATAGGGGTGAGAGACACGTGGGCTACATGCGAGCCCATGCTGCCGACTTAGCCCGCGCGGCCAGTTCAAATTTGTTTAATGATTTATTCCTCATTATTTGGGTAGCGTTTATATTTGTTTGATTTTATATTATTTGTTTAACGTTATATTATTTGTTATTTGTTGAACATTCGTTATTTGTTATTACCATATTGAAATAATTCAAATATTTGTTGAACATTCGTATTTGTTATTTTAAATGGGAACAATTCCTACTGAGACTGAAATAGAATTCTTCCGGTTCCTGCAATTTAGTGAATATGAAACCGTTATCTCTTCTTGACGTAAATAATTAAGTGGTTAAGATGGGTTGAAGTCAATTCATCCGGTTATTATAATCCAGAATAAAATAAGTTTAAATGAAGTATCTTGGTTCCAGCTATATGATCATAAAGGAAATAAAATAAGTTTAAATGAAGTATCTTGGTTCCAGCTATATAATCATAAAGGAATTTCTGAGTAGTTCATTCAAATGAATATCACTTAGAGGGATTCGAACTTGAACTACATCTAAAAATTTCAAGGGGCTTTCCATGCTATGCAGTTTCAAGATCTCAAATCAATCCTCATCTGAGTCAATCTTTCCTTTTCATATATAGAGCCCACAATAGGCCTGTCAGTCTGTTTTAATCTTCCTGAGCTTTCTAAACTAGAGCCCATGCCAATGTTACTATGGGTTTGTCCTTCTCAAATATAGAGCCCATGATAAGTCTTCTAGTATTGGTTCTTTCTGCACTTTCTAAACGAGTGCCCATGCCAATGTCAGTATGGGTTTGTCTTGGGTTTTTGTTTTACCACATCGCTGGCCCACAAGCCTTGATAAATTATTGTCATATTCACTTGTTACTCGATTGTTCACTATGTAACAACCGAATGTAGGAAATAATCATGGTAGCCGATAAATATAATGAGCTCCATGGATAATACGGGTTACAGCCATTTCTCATCTCAGAACATTGATACAAGATCTTCTACTACTCAGCATGGTTTGGTTTTTCACCAGGTGTGAGTAGAGTGCCAACAAGATACCATCGTGTAACAAAAATATTCTAATGGGCATTCCATGGAATAGAACTTATTAATGGAAAGAGGACTTGGTACCATAGTTTAACTACAACCAAGAAAAAGTAATATGAATCGTCTAACTGTTTACACTACAAATTTTAAATAAAGCCCTGTTTTTGCCAAAATGGTAAAACATGTCTCGATGTCTTTAGGAATTCTTGAATATCGAAAGAAATGTAGGTTCGAATAAGGAGAATATAATATATGTTTCCATCTCGTAATAATTTTCTATGACACAATAATGTCAACAAAAGGTATATTTTCATATCTAGGTATATTTTTTCAGATCCTGGAAAATCTTCCAAGAGAAAACGAATGAGTGAGTGAATTACTATTTTCCCTCCTGTTGATTTTGCAGAATTCATAACATTTGTGGGCAATATAGATTCAAATGTTAAATTGAGCCCTTCCCCTTCATTGGGTGAGGAATTATTATTATTATCATTCATCTTTTTAACGTCTTTTGAGACCTAATTTGGTGTATAAGATCTATTCTCCCCGATTCGAAAACCAAATTTAATAAAAATACTAGATTAACATATTCTACCCGAGCCAAGGCTTTGGTTTTTTCATTTCATGTCAGCTATAGACTTGCATCTTCTATCGAGAATCCATTATCCATCAATCTTCTATTGAAACCCCTGTTTTTCCAGGGAATCCATTATCTGGCAAGTGAAATCTTCTATCGGATTGAGACATATGGGAAATCTACATGCCAACAAATAGTCAGGACTATTGATGAGCGGGAAATAGATTGTCATCTTCCATTGGAACCCTGCACTGCCTCTGAATTTATTTTCGACAGTATTATGGATTAGGATCTGCTGTCAAAATGGTGCCAAGGAATCCACTGTCCTAGTGACTTGATCGACACCTTTTGTTGGAGATATGCAGTGCCAGGGATCTCATTGTTGCCAAGTGTATATGTTGGCACATTATTTTGAACCCTGTAGGGCCAGAGAACATAATGTGAACAAAAAATATATGGGCATCTTTAGATTTGCCTCTTCTATTAGAATTCTTTGTTGCCACATAATACATCATGGATGGACCAATACATTTGCATTTTTTTTACTGAAAATTTGCCGTTTAGAGAACTCAATGTATGTATATACATCTTCCATTGGAACCCTGCATCATGATAGAATACATTATGCAAACCTTGGAAAACATGCTGCACATCTAAGGTTTTCATTTGCACATTTGAATAAGGCCACATTATCCTTAAGGAAATCTATGACTCATAGGAATGGACTGTACATCAACTAATCCATCGACGTCCACATTTTTTTTAAGTTAAGAATGGTTTGTATTAATTTACAAAATGTGCAAAGTATTTCACTGCAGCCTCATGTTGCTCGGATATTTATTTTGCAAGGTAATTATGTCTGTGCGCTAATTTATTTATGTCTTCTCCTAGAAAGTACGTCAAAAACTTATTGTGTTCAAACTAACGAATCATAATTTACAACCTTCTACCTGAGCTCTTTACAATAGGCTATGTTGTTATATCATACTGAAATCTAAAATCCTTCACCTCCATGTAAAGTTATTGTGTAAGCCTAATTGTTTGTCAACTTCAGCTGGAAGTCTCCATCCTTGGGAAATTGCATTTTCTGTGAGCTAATTGAATGACATCTTTTATGAAAACCCTTTGCTCATAATTCAAGGTTCACAGTACAAGTTTGTGATTATGTGAATTTTTTCTAGTGTAACTAACAGGGATATGTATGTAGATATGGATGTGGGACACAACGCAGTTTTTGAAAATTTTGGATTTGAAATGGTTGGACATGTACGTGTAAAAAATCATGGCAAAACTCTCTCCTCGATTGAAGGATTCTCGTGAGTTTCTTTTCAAAGTCACCTGCTTCTTTGAGTTCAGTTTTGGGTCCTGTTTTCTTATGTCTGCCAAGTTGTACCTTTTGCCAATTTTACGATTTTAGTTGATAACCCTTCCAAATTCTTTTTCACAATGCCAAGTTTTGCAACACTGCTACTAAAAATAGATTTTATATATATTTACTATTTATATATTGAGTAATTGTTTTGTAGTAGGAGAAACAAAGATATTTGCCAAATATTTGACCTATGATTTACTAATATACTTTTGTTTGTATAAATTTTTCATTTAAATTTGAATTTCCCAAAACATTCACCAAAACTCTGAAATTTGATTTAACAATAATCTATGAATTTAATTGGTTTTGAGCATTTGCAAATTGTAATTTTTTTTTTTTTGTTGGAAGAAATTTGCTAAAAGTGGCTACATAGGTTTTAGGCATAAAAAGCATCCACACCCCTCCCTTTACCTATGCCACCACTATCAAGTGCGTAATGAAAGCAGAGGTGCTTCATCAATATCATAAGAGCAACCATCTTTGTAAGAGATGCTTCCACGTGGCTCACAAAGTAGATAGAATGAACCGACGTGAAATCTAAATAAATTCAACAAGTTATATATCATAGCAACGTTCCTGCAAATTAAGAAATCAATACGAGATTTGGTGGACATCTTAGCATTGTTAGATTAGATGGATAAAGTACATAGGTTCTACATATGTATTAACAGATTGTTATAAAATATGACATTCAGTCAATGTTTGCTTCAACAAATTTTCCTCTAAAGAACCAAAAATTTGGAATTACTATTATTTCCAATGTTGCCCCGTTTATTAAAGTTACTGCCTGCTAATCTATGACGTTTGAGATGTGGGAAATTTGGGGAATTTCAAAATTTCAGAAAGGGAAAAAGAAAATATAAAAGTTAAAATCTCCTTCCAAAATAGCATTTTAAGGAGAACGACTAACAATCACTAATAATGCTATAATGGGTTATATTTATTTCTAGGAGGCATGGTTATATTTATCCTTACTACATTTTGTTGTAAACTCACCGACTATTGGTTAATTTTTATTCATATAAAGATACATTTCAATGATAATATGATGTAATTCAGCACTATCTTGTAGGAATAGACCATTGATTTGTTGCAAGTTTTCATCTCTATATTTCCAAATATTTGAGGCTTTGTATTATCAACCCCATAAAGGTGGAGGCAATATAGTTGATTGCATACTTATTGAGATTTTCCTCTTAACCTACACCTATGATCTTTTTCTTTCTTAACAACCTTTTCTCTTTAACCTCCCAAAATGGTCATTGTTATGCGTAATATAGCTACATACATTTAATAAGAGTGAAATTATGGTATGAGGGTCATGAACAATGGTTTGAATCTGGAAGACGCTACGGTATGTACACCCCAAAGGCCATAGTCGTCTGATGGCCGAGTGGGTAGTTCTTTCCCTAGAAACCAGGGGCCTCAAGCTACATGAATTGTGTTTGCTAGGTCAGACCTTTAAAAGAGAATATTATTATTTACATATTATTATTACAAATAATTAAGGAACATGAGTTAATCCATTTCCATCGATACCTAAGAAGATCATTCTATAGGGACTCCAGATTCACTTCTAGGTTTTGACAAGTTTACCATTTAGGGAACTCTGAACTTAAGCACAACTATCATCCTGAACGTGATAAGCAGACTGGGAGAGAGTAAATCGTCATCAAGACATGCTTAGGATGTGGGTAATGAATGGATGATCAGTCCAAAGGGGACAAGTATAGTCCTGTGGATCACATTTGGGAATATACTCTAGACACTATGATCATAGATTATCCATCACTTTTTTGACAACCTCGAGAATTTGTTTCTCGAAGGTGGGGTGTGAGTAACACCACCTTTTGACTTCTAGATGTGCCTGTGACTACTCCGAGACTATATAATTTCATTTTCTACGTCACAAAGGAAACTATTAATTGATACTTAAACTTTCAACTTATGAACTTTTATGAATGTTTAAATGTTAATGATGATGATGTACATGATGATCTACTCTGCATGTGAATTTTATGAAATGAATAAATGTTATTGATGACAGATGTACGTAATGTGAGTTATTAGGTGAATGTAAACTTTATGAATGATTAAATGTTAATGATGATGATGCATGTAATGCGATCTATTATGTAACATAAACCCAGAATGCTTTAAATACATGTGATGATGATGATGATACATTGTGAAATGTGAATTGAATGAAGGTTTAAATGTTGTTAGGATGATGTTGGATATTATGCAATCTATTTGAGTAAAGGATAGTCTTGTGAATGAGTAAATATAAATTCAACTCATGGGATATGCTGAGATCTATTTCAATCGAAAATCATGATGTTAATCATCTAAGAGTTGCAGGGATACCAAAGTGAAAATGATGCTTAGTAGGCAATTACATGATGATAATGCATAGAAATGTATGAGTCGCAGTTACGTGACTAATCAGCAGGTTATGGGCTAAGTGAAATAGCCAAGGGATAATAATGATGAAAGTGTATATCGTGAACACTTAATCGAGAAACATTATGGTATGAATTATTGCATTGGAAATTCTATATTGGTTCTGGATGCATCATATGACATGTGGACTGCATGATTTCGTGTAACTACACTAGTCAAAACCAATAAACCATGACAAACCTCCAGCAACACGGGGCCATCAGAATTCCCATTGTAGGGTGTTGACCCCGTCTCTATTAGGAGGGGTGGGAGGTGCATTTCCAATCGCGGTATCCTCCATTGTAGGGCGGGTCATCGAGGGTGTTGACCCTAGATCCGATTAGGAGGTGGAGGCATTTCCCACCATGCATCCTTCGAAACCCTCGAAGTCTTGGGAGGATCTGCGTCGGTTCACCTCCAGACGGTGGATGAGGATCAAGCCTTTGCCTCAGGGAAGCTTGGTCTGAGGTAGCATAATTTCCACTTACTTGCCCCATTTGGAGTTAGAATGTAAGATAGCCGACGCCTCCAAGAGATAGTCTAGCAAGAGGACGGAGGGGAATGGAGCTAAAGCAGGTTAGAGAGGAAGGATGAGCAGAAATAGTTGAGAAAGTATAGAGATCCACCGTGGTGGGATTTGATGAAGGAAATGTATATGAAAATTCACTATTATGTAACTAAACCACAATTGTTTAAAATGAATTATTGAATCGACAATTGTGATTAAACCACTCTCACATAATTAATTGATTGTTGTCTTTATAAAAGATTAGTCTTGTCGACCGATTGGATGCATACATAAATACTAAAGGATGAAAGTTGATTATTAGTACATATATCGACCAGGTAAAATACTAGCTACACATACATTTCTTGTACATATACACTAGTATGTATAACTTTCCTTGACTTACTTACTAATAATGTCGGGCTATATTTGTTATGAAATGTGCTAAATCCATGTTCTTGTTCTTTTGTGTCCATAAGATAACCTTAACCTCGGAGCCAAAGTTTCCTAAAGGGTGGGGTATGTAATGACCCTAATTATTAAGATGATTAATTTAATAAATAATCCTAAAAATTAGCTAAACTATAATTAATTATTAAATAACCTAACTAATTATCTGTTATTAATTAATTATTTTTATTATGATTAGTTGCTAATGAATAACTCTTTAATTAAGGTTTAATGATTAATTTGAGTATTAATTAATTAATTGATTAATTAAGTATTAAATAAAATGGGTGGATAAAATATAATAGCTCAATTGGCTACTGTGACTTCCACAAGGATAACAACCACACGCTAGTTACAATAAATGAATGGATATGTACACAAAGGATAAGGGTATTTGGTGGGGGAGTTATAATGGGAGGAAGGGCAAGTGAAGGAGGAATATGGAAGGGAAAGAGGTTTATGAGGGGATCATTCAACGAGAGGGGAGAACTGGGAGTAGGGGACAGGAGTTTTTGGGATTTACAGTGCACCGGGGCCGAGGAGGTTTTGGGTTTCTGAGGGCTAGGACATACATTGATGTCCTAGGGCTAGGCCTACTAGTCGGTAGGGTGGCTGGTTTTGGGTGTCCTAAAGAGCAGCATCAAATTCAAGATTCAAGCTAAGGAAGAAGCATCAAATTCAGGTTAGAGTTATGAATCTTTGAATTAAATTGTTAGTAAATCTTATTTATTGAAATATTAGATTGAATGTGCTAGATTAAGGAATTTTTTAAATTTTACCGCTCTGCTTTAATTCAATGGTAGTTTAAATTAAATGACGGTCTTTATATCTGGTATCGTGAGCCCTGGTTGAAATCTGGAACCGAGGGCCCAAATAAGGGGTGCAGTTTTCATTCTTTGAGAAACTCACCCACGCTTTAGTTTAACTCGCACATAGAACACATAAACAAGAACATTAATAAAATAAAATAAAATAAAAGAATTGAACTATTACAAACTGGAATTATAAACAATGGCAAACAATTTATTTCCATGGTTAAAAATAAAAAATATAGAATTACAACATTCTATAGTCAAAATCAGAAAAAGTATCCACAAATTTCCATTAGTGCTGCATATACGCTCTTTATACCTTTCATATCCTAAAAATAGTAAAGGCGAAAATAAGAGAACCCTACTATATCGACTTACTCATCTAGATCGGGTGATAGCGAGTCGCCCGACCCTTACTTTCCTGTTGGTATTATCAACCCCATATTTTAAGCATTCTCCCCAGACAGGGGTACATAAATGGTCCAGAGAGACCAACTAAATCCGTATGAAAGATATGCAATTGCTGCATCATATCCCACACTTCTAATATTGATGCATTCTGGTTGTTGTCGTAGTTTCCTGGCGATTTCTAGGCACTTAGTTGCTTCAAGGATATTTTACAAAGCAAGACTATAAAATATCAGGATACATTTTTGGAATGAAGTCCTGCATACATACCAAGGTAGACTAAGCTTGCATGTAAAGAATACAGTCGTGTTCAACGCAAGGCGTAGACATACAGCAAATTTTTCAGTTGATGTCAAATTCACAGTTTAGAAACCAAATGCAAACTAAGCACATTGCCATAAATCAAGCCTGAAAAAGAAACAGTCTCAACTACTATATACAATGTTCTTCCATTACAAGTCTTCACTCAATGGTTTATGGATTGACCGGTTTTCAAACAACTCTTCCTCGCAGAGGGGTATCCGCTGATGTCTTCATGTACGCCGGAGGTTAAACGCTTCCTTCGGCCTAATGACCATCAAATGGCAATTTGTCCAAAAATATGTTCCCATCTTCACTAATTGATACTTGAAACAGCCGTTCAGACAAAATTCAACGCCACCCCAACCTGATAAGCTAAGCCAATCCTGACTTGCAAGTTAAACCAATGTTTACAGACTTGGCTCATCTAGGGTTTCACTCCACGTTAATTTTAAAACACCATTCAATTCCATCCTGGAGTTTCCGAGGCTGGAAGACACTGTCAGAAAATGTATTTATTTTCAAAATCAATTCAATTTTGCAAACAAAGGACCAGAATACCAAGATTTCCGGAAATAGTTCCGACTTACTAGAATATAGCATATGGGATCTAAATTACCAAAGAAGAAAATGCTGGCACAGAGGCATTGTAACTACATACTACTTCAAGAATAAGTTGGTATGAAAACTGAATTGGCGTATGTTTGCGAAGATCTCTTTTATTAAATATCGTGATTTTGTAATATGTCACCAGAGACCAAATCCGCATGGAGCATCGATATCACTAGAATCAATGTCTGGGTGCGTAGCTGCCTCCTAAATCATTGACTGCATGGTGGATACGCTTATGAGGAGAGAGTAATCATAGGTCATCAGAGAGATTTCAACACCAGATCGGTGGATTGAGAGCCCTAGTCCCGATAACGAGTCAATCCATAGGGAAAACCAAAACAGAGTGCTAAATAGAAAAGGAAACTCAAATTCCAAATCTCAGAGGAACCAGCAACCTGAAGTTGATAGGAACCGGAATCAAGTAAGTGGTACAATCCTTTCCCTAGACGTATTCAAAATCTTTAAGGAAATTTATAAATGTAAAACACAAATTACGTAACCGGCTGACATTGTTGTTGAAAATGCTTAATTAGATTTCCACACAGTGAATAGTTAAGAAGGCTTCGTGATCCGGGCCCCCGCATTGTGAATAAAGCAAACGCTAATAAGAGACTCACCCATACACAGGAATAGGCTGCTAGCAAGCTTCAGATCCGGCCCCTACACAGTGTGATTTCAGTGCCTAAATGCTAAGATAAAACTAGGAGTTAGTTTTAAAGGGTGGCCGAGCATTTTGAGCTCTCGAATAGGGTGAGAGACACGGTGGAAGGCATACAGCTCCACGGCCAATTTAGCCCTCACAAGCGCCGGGCTCAAATTTGTTTAATGATTTATTCGTCATTATTTGGGTAGCGTTTATATTTTGTTTGATGTTATATTATTTGTTTAATGCTATATTATTTGTTATTTGTTGAAAATTCATTATTTGTTATTACCAGATTGAAATAAATCAAATATTTATGAACATTCGTATTTGTTATTTTAAATGGAAACAATTCCTACTGAGACTGAAATAGAATTCTTCCGGTTCCTGCAATCTTGTGAATATGAAACCGTTATCTCTTATTGACGTAAATAATTAAGTGGTTAAGATGGGTTGAAGTCAATTCATCCGGCTATTATAATCCAGAATAAAATAAGTTTAAATGAAGTATCTTGGTTCCAACTATATGATCATAAAGGAAGTTCTAAGCAGTTCATTCAAATGAATATCACTTAGAGGGATTCAAAGTTGAACTACATCTAAAAATTTCAAGGGGCTTTCCATGCTATGCAGTTTCAAGATCTCAAATCAATCCTCATCTGAGTCAATCTTGCCTTTCCTATATAGAGCCCACGATAGGCCTGCCAATCTGTTTTAATCTTCCCGAGCTTTCTAAACCAGAGCCCATGCCAATGTTATTATGGGTTTGTCCTTCTCAGATATAGAGCTCATGATAAGTCTTCTAGTATTGGTTCTTTCTTCACTTTCTAAACGAGTGCCCAGGCCAACGTCAGTATGGGTTTGTCTTGGGTTTTTTGTTTTACCACATTGGCCAGTTCCACAAGCCTTGATAAATTTCAATACTGTTTATTCATCTGCTACTGATTTGTTCTACTATATGTACAACCGAAATAGAAATAATCATAGCAAATTGATAACATAATGAGTCATAGGATAACATGGTTACATTCATTTCCTCAATCATGAATATTGATATCAAGACCTTCAATACTAGCATGGCTTTTGCTTTTCACCTGTGAGTAGAGTGCTGGGGACAGGATACCATCGTGTGTAACAGTGACATTCTAATGGGCATTCCACGGATAGAACTTATTAATGGAAAGAGGACTTGGTACCATAGTTTAAACTGCAACCAAGAAAAAGTAATATGAATCATCTAACTGTTTACGCTACAAATTTTAAATAAAACCCTGTTTTTGCCAAAATGGTAAAACATGTCTCGATGTCTTTAGGAATTCTTGAATATCAAAAGAAAATGTAGGTTCGAATAAGGAGAATATAATATATGTTTCCATCTCTTAATAATTTTCTACGACACAATAATGTCAACAAAAAGGTATATTTTCAGATCTAGGTATATTTTTCAGATCCTGGAAAATCTTCCAGGAGAAAACGAATGAGTGAGTGAATTAGTATTTGCCCTCCTGTTGATTTTTCAGAATTCATAACATTTGTGGGCAATATAGATTCAAATGTTAAATTGAGCCCTTCCCCTTCATTGGGTGAGGAATTATTATTATTACCATTCATCTTTTTAACGTCTTTGAGACCTAATTCGGTGTATAGGATCTATTCTCCCCGATTCGAATACCGAATTTAATAAAAATACTAGACTAACATCTTCTACCCGAGCCAAGGCTTTGGTTTTTCATTTCATGTAAGCTATAGACTTTCATCTTCTATCGAGAATCCATTATCCGTCAATCTTCCATTGAAACCCCTGTTTTGCCAGGGAATCCATTATCTGGCAAGTGAAATCTTCTATCAGATTGAGACATATGGGAAATCTACATGCCAACAAATAGTTGAATTCATTGATGGAAAGGGAATGGATTGGCACCTTCCATTGGAACCCTGCACTGCCTCTGAATTTATTTTCGACAGTATTATGGATTAGGATCTGCTGTCAAAATGGTGCCAAGGAATCCACTGTCCTAGTGATTTGATCGACACCTTTTGTTGGAGATATGCAGTGCCAGGGATTTCATTATTGTCAAGTGTATATGTTGGCACATTATTTTGAACCCTGTAGGGCCAGAGAACATAATGTGAACAAACAATATCTGGGCATCTTTAGATTTG
Organism: Picea sitchensis; assembly: GCA_010110895.2. Lineage (NCBI taxonomy): Eukaryota > Viridiplantae > Streptophyta > Pinopsida > Pinales > Pinaceae > Picea > Picea sitchensis. The sequence goes on from SNQJ01S0105080.1 coordinate 43,947, forward strand.
CCTCTTCTATCAGAATTCTTTGTTGCCACATAATACATCATGGACGGACCAATACATTTGCATTTATTTTTTACTGAAATTTTGCAGTATAGAAAACTCAATGTATGGATCTACATCTTCCATTGGAACCCTACATCATGCTAGAATACATTATACAAACCTTGGAAAACATGCTGCACATCTAAGGTTTTCATTTGCACATTTGAATAAGGCCACATTATCCTTATGGAAATCCATGACTCATAGGAACGGACTGTACATCAACTAATCCATCGACGTCCACATTTTTTTTAAGTTAAGAATGGTTTGTATTAATTTACAAAATGTGCAAAGTATTTCACTGCAGCCTCATGTTGCTCGGATATTTATTTTGCAAGGTAATTATGTCTGTGTGCTAATTTATTTATGTCTTCTCCTAGAATGTATGTCAAAAACTTATTGTGTTCAAACTAACGGATCATAATTTACAACCTTCTACCTGAGCTCTTTACAACACGCTATGTTGTTATATCATACTGAAATCTAAAATCCTTCACCTCCATGTAAATTTATTGTGCAAGCCTAATTGTTTGTCAACTTCAGCTGGAAGTCTCCATCCTTGGGAAATTGCATTTCTATGAGCTAATTGAATGACATCTTTTATGAAAACCCTTTGCTCATAATTCAAGGATCACAGTACAAGTTTGTGATTATGTGAATTTTTTCTAGTGTAACTAACAGGAATATGTACGTAGATATGGATGTGGATACATCCTGCTTGGTACTGGATTTGAAATGGCTTGATATGTATGTAAAAAAAAATCAGCTTTGCAAAACCTCCGATTTCATGATTCTCGTGGAGTTTTTCTGTGCCACCTAGTTTTGAGCTCTTTTCTCGAAGTTTCTTTAGTCCTGAGTTTATGTTTTCCAAGCTAGCCCTTTTGCCAATTCGTTGATTTCCTTAGTTGATAGCCCCTTCCAAATTTTTTGCCAATGGCAAGTTTTGCAACACTGGTACTAAAAATAGATTTTATATATATTTACTATTTATATATTGAGTAATTGTTTTGTAGTAGGAGAAAAAAAGATATTTGCCAAATATTTGACCTATGCTTTACTAATATACTTTTGTTTGTATAAATTTTTCCATTTAAAATTTGGAATTTCCTCAAAATATTCACCAAAAATGCTGAAATTTGATTTGGGCTATCGAATCTAGTGAATTTAATTGGTTTCTTTTACATTTGGTAAATTGTACTTTTTTTTGGAAGAAATTTGTTGAAAGTGGCTACATAGGTTTTAAGCATAAAAGACATCCACACCCTCCCTTTACCTGTGCCACCACTATAAAGTGTGTAATGCAAGCAGAGGTGCTTCATCAATATCATAAGAGCAACCATCTTTGTAAGGGTTGCTTCCACTTGGCTCACAAAGTAGATAGAATGAACCGACGTGAAATCTAAATAAATTCAACAAGTTATATATCATAGCAACGTTCCTGCAAATTAAGAAATCAATACAAGATTTGGTGGACAACTTAGCATTGTTAGCTTAGATGGATAAAGTACATAGGTTCTACATATGTATTAACAGATTGTTATAAAATATGACATTCAATCAATGTTTGCTTCAACAGATTTTCCTCTAAAGAACCAAAAAATTTGGAATTATCAAGTATTTTCATGTCACTGTTTTATTAAAGTTAATGCTAATCTATGACGCTTTGAGATGTGGAATTTGGGAATTTCTAAAATTTGTAGCAAAGGCAAAAAAGAAAATATAAAAGTTAAAAATCTCAATCCAAAATGGGAGATTTTGGGCATGGAGAACTATGCATCAACAAATTACTTTCAATAATGCTATAATGGCTATATTTATTCTAGGAGGCATGGCTATATTTATCTACTACCTTTTGTAAACTCACCAACCATTGGCTAATTTTGAACTACATACGTGATACATTTCAATGATAATATGATGTAATCTTGTTAATTATCTTGTAGGGAATAGGGACTTATTTGATTTTCCCCCCTTCTATATTTCCAACATTTGCCTTTAATCAACCCTATAAAGGTGGAGATGAGAGTTGACTGAATACTTATTGAGATTTTCCTCTTAACCTATTCCTATGATCTTTGTCTTTCTTATCAACCTTTTTAACCCCAAAATGTTCATTGCTATGCGTAATATAGCCACATACATTTAATAAGAGTGAAGGCATGCATGGGGGGTCATGAACATAGGGTTTGAATCGGAAGACTTAGGGTATACACCTCCTCACATTAGGAAGGCCAAATTGATGCATGGAGGGTAGTTTTGCCCTAGAAACGAGGGGGCCCATACATCAATTTGGTGTCTAACTAAATTAAATTATTATTATCATAAAAAAAAATATTATTATTTATTATTATATATTAATACAAATAATTATGAAACATGAGTTAATCCATCATACCTGGATAACAGAAGATCATTTGAGATAGGACCCTAGATTCAATTTCTAGGTTTTGAAGATGTAAGTTTGACAAATAATGTTAGGAACTCCAACATGAACTAATAATAACCTATCATCCTCCAAATACAAGGACTGAGAGAGTAACTGCTTCATCTAAGACATGTTATAGGATGCAATTAATGGATGATCGTGTCCAGTAGACAATGACATAGTCAAGGATCCGCTACTTAAAGATGTCAGAGGACACTACTAATTTAGATTATCTCTCACTATTTTGATCACCGAGAATACAATTTCTAGAAGGTGGGGGTGTATGTAACACCACATTCTGACTTGTGACACCTGTAATTACTCCTAGAGGACCATATATACTTCATTTTCTAGTCACAATGAAACTATTATGATACTCTTTTGGAAACTAAAATTTATTAGAACTTTTTATGAATGTTTAATGTTATCTGAATAATGATGGATATTATGATGTGATCATCACAAGATGGAATTTTATTAGAAATGGATTAAATGTTGACAGATGATGATGTACATAATATGAAGTATTAGGTGAATGGTAAACTTGTATGAATGATTAAATGTTAATGATGATGATGTATAATACATCTATTGAAAACGTAAACCCTTATGAAATTGCTTAAATGTTACGATGATGATGTGTATAGATGCATATACATTGTGAAAATGTGAATTGATTGATTGTTTAAATGTTGTTAGGATGATCTCGGATATTATGCAATCTAGTTTGAGTAAATGATAATCTTGGTGAATGAGGCCTAAATTCGAATCCCATGGGATATTGTGAGATGTATTTCTAATTGGAAAACTTGATGTTAACTTATCGCTACAGATACCATGAAATTATTAGTAGGTACATGATGATACGTAGAAATGTATGAGTTTGTGTTGCTGACTAATCCACAGCTATGGGCCATGGAAATAGTGAAGGATACACGATGAATGTGTATATCAGGAACACTGACCCAGAAACATTATGGTATGAATAATATTGTATATGGAAATTGAGCATTGGTTTGATGCATTGCTATGATATGGATCAAAGCAGCATGATTTTAGGTAACGACACTACCTAAAACCGAATAAACGATGACAAAACTCTCAACAACAAGAACACTAAGTACAATTCTGTGAATTCCTATCAGAGGGTGTTGACCCTATTCTATTATTAGAGGTGGAGGCATTTCCCACTGCAGTCCCTCCCATTGTAGGGTGGGCCATCAGAGGGGTGGACCCTAGATCTGATTAGGAGGGTGAGCATTTCCCACCTGCATCCCTCCTAACTCAAGTCCCGGAGGATCATTGCCCATTCCCAGATGCAGGATGAGGGACTGGCCATTTGCCTCGCTTAGGGAAGCTTCTATTCTAGGTAGCCACACTTCCGATTACACGTTCTATTTGGAGTTAGATCAAGATAGTCAGACGCCTGCAAGGATAGTCTAGCAGAGGACGATAGGAATGGATTGAAGCAGGTTAGGGAGGAAGGATGAGAAGAAGTAGTTGAGAGAGTATGGAGATCACCGGTGGTGGGATCTGATGAAGGAAATGTGTATATATGAAAATTCATTATTATGTAACTAAACCACAATTGTTTAAAATGAATTATTGAATCTGACACCGTAATTAAAACAATTCCTCACACAATTAATTGATTGTTGTCTTTATAAAAGACTAGCCTCTATCGACCGATTGGATGCATACATAAATACTAAAGGGTGACACTTTGATTATTAGTACACGCATGAGACTTGTATGTACTAGACACACATTCATTTCTTGCACATATACACTAATATGTATGAACCTTCTTGACTCATTTACTATCAATGTCAGCTTTTGTTATGAAATGAGAAACCATGTTCTTGTTCTTTGTACCATAAGATACCTTAACTCTGACCTAAGTTTCCTCATGGGTGGGTGTATGTAATGACCTTTAATTATTAAGATGATTAATTTAATAAATAATCCTAAAATTAGCTAAAATATAATTAATTATTAAATAACCTTAACTAATTATCTGTTATTAATTAATTATTTTTTACACGATTAGTTTAAGCATGATTAACTCTTTAATTCATGGTTAATGATTAATTTGAGTATTAATTAATTAATTGATTAATTAAGCATTAAACAAATGGGTGGATAATAAAATATATCAGTTTAATTAATATCCCACAATAGGGATAATGTAACCAATACGCTAGTTAAGTAATAAATGAATGGATAAGGCATTAATAAAGGGATAAGGCATTTGGTGGGGGAGTTAATGGATGAAGGGCGCTGAAGGAGGAATAAGGGAAGGAGAAGGATTATGGAGGGGCATTCATTCTACGAAAGGGGAGAACCTATAGGGACAGAGAGTCATACGGATTTACAGTGCACCGAGGGCTGAGGAGGTTTTGGGCTCTGAGGGCTAGGATATCCATTGATGTCCTAGGCTAGGCGTACTAGTCTGTAGGGTGGCTAGTTTTAAAATCCTAAAGAGAAGCATCAGATTCAAGATTCAAGCAAAGGAAGAAGCATCAGATTCAAAGAGAGTTATGAATCTTTTGAATTAAATTGGTAGTTAGTAATCATATTTATGGAAATATTAGATTGAATGTGCTAGATTAAGTGACTTTCAAATTTACTGTTTCATTTTAATTCAATGGTAGTTTAAATAAAATGACGGTCTTTACAACTTCCTTTCTGACTCTTCAACAATAGGTCGAACATAAAGTCTCGGAGTGCTATAGTTGTAGCATGAAACCTTGGAAAATAAATTCCTAGCAACTCTCTCAACTGGAGAGAATGGTCATAGGCCTAACAACTCGATTCTTCAATGTCCTATGAGATTGACAAACTGCCTCTTAAATCTAGGTCCAAGGCTTCCCATGGTACAAGTACATGTAATGGCAACATGAAATTACGGTTGGTAGTAGAGGCGATGGTAAGAATGATGATGGACTATGATCCGGATTTAGGAGAGAAACAAACCGATTAATAGACTGAATACCATAAACATATAGATAGCAATAATAACACCAATATCCATAGAGCAATATATTCTATTAAATAAATAAAATAGCTTGAAACTCAGAAACTACGTAATCAAACTTTTCTCAAATGGTGGTAGCTATCTCCAAGAAGAGATGTGGCTACTACGAAAGCATCCTGCCTAAGAAGAATGGAATACAATGGAGGCTCCGTGAGGCCCTTCATATTACTCATGAATTCCAAAAATCCTATAGATATCCAAAAGCCTGTAACCCTAGGAGTTGAAGTGCAAAAATTCATGTGGGCCCTATGTCTAAGTTCGTGTAATCAAGTACCTCAACTTCCTAGGGTCATATAACTTTTCATAAGACCTTCTGCTGTAGGTACATGATAACTCAAGGAAAAGGCATTCCAGAGCTTCATTTGACCATTGCACTCTAAACTGTCTACAATATGATTGTGGTGAGTTAAAAGAAGATGTTTAGGGACCCCAAACAACCCTCGAAGTACAACAAGATGTGTTGACATGAAAACATAAAAATAATCCAAATTGGATTAAGTGAGAGGTCACCAATATCCACTTGATAATGTGGGGATTCAAATAGTCCCAGAAGTGTAGAGATCACAATTATAAAGTAGTACGTATGACGTGATAAACAAACTCCAACAAGAGGAGCCAGCTTGAATAGGTGGGTCCACAAATATGCACCGATCAATCCTCCCCCCAGGGAATAAATGGTCTCCATTGTGTTGAGTTCCCATCAGTGAGGAACTTCTATCGATTTGGGTCTTTGCGAGACAATTTCCTTGGTGTAGTATTTTCCTTGCGTTAACAACCCTATAAAACTAGATCCACTTCTGGTGAGTTCCCTTGACCTATAAAATGTCCACTAGTCCATCAAGGGATTCTTGTTCCATCCAATCAAGGTTGAACTCTCTAAGGGAAGCCAACTATTTGACGCATGTCGAGGTGTCCAATAATAGCAGGAATATGGTCAAGGAGGCCTTGGTATTGACTTTTGGATGCAAAACCAAGGATGTGTGGATCAAGAGCTCAAAATCATTGCTACCATAGCCTTGGTGATAGTGTGTAAGGCCCATAACAAAGTGGAGAATATTTCGATGGGGCCCGATGATACCCTCCTTCTGCAAATGTAACTAGACTTCTATCGCCAACTCCAAACTGGTGTGTGGTACCCTGTGTTGATCTTGATGCTTCTTGTACTTAGCATTGGATTTATGGAAAAATATCTTTAGACCGTGTATGATGTGTCAATTCATTTAATGAATCCGGTATGTCTTCTATGGATCGGGGAGACCCATCATGGGAAGGATAATTTTTTCAGCTGGCAAGAGGAAGTGCAACATCAATGGGTCCTAAGGATTAGAATCTCAGGCCCACCTGAAATGGGCTATAGTCAGTGGAACTATGGAGACAAGAATCAAAGGGACATATGGGGAGACTCTCAACCCCATGTATGGGGATGCTTAATTGCACAAGGGATGTGAAATCATCCTCCAATTGATGACCCCACCTGGCCACACACCAGTGCAGGAGATGTGGATTTTGGTGAGCCTATGTTCAAATCAGAGACCAAAGACTCCAACCATACAAAAGCAAAGAGGAACTTGTTTTATCAGTCATAGATGATGGTCTATGATATCCCAAAGTGTACTCCAAAATCGTTCAAAGAAGATCTTGGCATTATCTATCATCAAGGGATATCTCTTCTTAATGTGATCATGGAGGATGGCCATCTTCAAAACTGATCAATGACCACAAAAACACAAACATTTCGTGTTTGGTGGATCTATTAAACTGTATTAATAATGTAAATCCATTGAAATGATTCTCATGACTTCTGGAAAATAGGAAGAGGGGTATGCTTCCTTCTTCCTTGATGGTAATAACTTGGAAATAGTGTAGGTAATGGTGATATGATATAATCGCTAACATACTATCTAATTTTTGGCCAATAAATTTTTCCAAGAATGACTCACAATTTCTCCACGTAAAATGTCATGCCACCCGACTATAGTGGGTTTCCCAAATCATCTTCATCTGGGCATGCTTGCTTGTAGGAACACATATATGGACCGAGTGGCATAAGATTTTGTCCTGAATTTGAAAGTCAAATGACAGTGGCATATGTACCCAAGAGCTGATATGTGGTGGTGAAGCCAGGATATTGCTGATAAAGTTGGGGCCATTCAGATGTCTCGTGGCCGCAAGATTCTAGCATCATGTTGAGTGTCGTGATTGGCGGTCTGATGAGGAAATCATTGACGTGGTTGGTGCTTCATGTACTATACTTGATGTTGATATGGAATTATTGAATGTAGGTGGACCACTTCTGATGGCATCTGCTATACAACGACTTCCTAGGTCAGGGCATCGCCAATCATTTAACGAATTGATATTGTTGATAAACATGTACCCTATACTCAATCTAATAATTTATCCTGTATTGGGACCATGTTCATGCCAAAAGATCATTTTTCCAAGTTGGCATAAAGCTTTGTGCTATTGAAGATTTCTTAAAACCTGTTGAATATGTCGCATGTGCTCCTCCCATGTTCCGTTGAAGGTGAGGATGTCATCCAAATATAATGCCATAAAGGAGTTGGTAGTTGTCCAATACATCACCATCAAACTCATGAAAGTATTGGTGCATTTGTTGCTTCAAAGGGAATGACTATCCATTTGTAGAGACCTTATTTACACTTGAAGTTTGTCTTCCGACATCGATAGTTCGATGGAACTCCTGGTGGTATCTAGACTTCAAGTCAATTTTCAAGAATTTTTTTCCTCGAGTTGGCCAAGAAGGTCATCAATCATAGGAATGGGCTAGCTTATCTTAACTTTGATTTTTTTAAGGCTCCTATAATCAATGCATTTTCTTAAGTTATGTCCTTCTCTACACCAAAGATAATTACTTTTGCAAGGAGGAGTTGCATTTTGATGTGACCCTTTGAATAATCTCTTGATCCAAGGTATGATTTCATCATTCTCCATTAGCAAGCACCAATATAATATACTCAGTCCATTAGGTAGAGGTGCACTGTGGGTCAGATCAATTGATAGAGCTTTGACTTGGCAAGTTGTACATCACACTCTATGTGAGGCGGAGATGTCTCTTCATTCTTCCACGATCCTTTCTGCTTGCTTCTCCTACAAATAGAGGAATTGTGTAGAGGCCATGGATTGGTGATCGCCTTCTTCATCAAGTACAGGATCACAAATAATACAGAAATTCTAGTCCGGTGGAAATGACCTTACTGCATTTTTTTAGCAGATATTAAAGAAATAGTAGTAGGAGATGCCACCTCCAGGATCCTATACAATTATCTAACCAAAGTAATAATAACATTGTGAGGTCTAGACTCCAAGCAATGTGACGCCTCCACAAAATATGGTTGTCCTAAAAGAACACCATAAAATTTATGTAGGGTAAAGATCACACACTACCTCATCTTTGAAAAGTCTTGATGCCATAGGGAAGATGATAATGTTGGTCTAATATAGAGATATCTTCCCTTGACGGCTTCAAATCCTCATAGTGTAGGGTCATGGGTGCGGTGTCGCTAGCTATCAAACCTGATGACCTCCGCTAAAATCAGTTCTTCACCAATAATTGTCAAAATGAAATGAATCGGCCCCTTGACCCACATCCTACAATGAAAGAGGCATTCCCTTCCTCCTCCGTTCTAGTTCACTCTGGCCGACTTTGTCGGGCATTGACAAGGGTAATCGGGTTCAACATCAGTAATTTGCTTCCCTCATTTGGGATTTGACTCGAAATAATAATTGGCCTCTAAATCAGAAGCCTCGACCGGCTACAAGACTCTGGATCATTGGAGTGACATTCATTGGTGTTGTTAAGGAATTTTATGTTACTCACCATTTTATCATGTCCTTATTTGTCCCTTCTATTTCCATTTTGTGTTACACTTGGATGGATTGTCCCGAGGGTGGGCCATATTGACTTGGTTCCTTCATATTTGGGGTTTCTATTCCGCTTTGGCTAGAGGGTTTTATGTGATCCAAACTCTCGCCATTCTCTTCTCACCCATGATTGATCTTGACAATGTATTTATAATTTGTGCCAAATGAGGCAATGTCCACTAAATCCATTTTTGTTTGAATATATCTATACAAATAGTCACGTTATTTGAGCACCATATGATGCTAAGAATATTTGACACCCAATTTGTGTGTAGGGTATGGAAATATTGGTGAAGTATGTTGTTGTTTGGTCCCTTTCTAGACATAGGGTGGTCCATCTAGTGTACTGGTCCTCGTATTTTCCAATAGGGTAATACTATTTTTTTACCGCATCCACATAAAAATCCCATGTGGGATCGACCCTGTATATTCTAGACTCATCTGTGGAAATTTTCTTCCAGTATTTTTTTACCAATGTTTGACATGGGGGACTACTTTGAGGAGTGCAAAAGTTTCTATTTTCCTATTGAAAAAATTGTGGACCAAAAATATCCCTTTCCAAGCAGATTCAACCATTTATCTACAACATTCACGTGATAAGAGTCCTTCAAATAATGGAATATAAAATTTACATGTACCTTGAAGGAGGTACATGTGTCCACTCCTTTATGAAGATGTTTCTCTTGTGGGAAGTCGTTGAAGGATCTACATGAATTTGTCCATCATTCGTCTCTTTTCATGTGAGGGCTTCCTTGAGTAACATTTGAATAGGATCCTCCTGCCCATCATATTTCTTTTCATCCCCATGGGTTGTTATCAGGATCATTTTAAACCGACATAGTAATGGATCGATTGGTTTGAGTCCCAAGTTATTGTACCCAAATCTTGTCTAGGACATGCACTTAAGAAAAAATAAATGAGGGTAGACTACTTTGATACCACTAATATAGAATTAGGATTGGAACAATATGATTACCGCACTCCTAATATAATAAACATATAGATAGGAAGAATAACACAAATGTCCATAGAACAACATTCTTCTATTAAATAAATGAAATAGGTTGAAACCAGAAATTGCTAACTAAAACAACTTTCTCGAATTGTGGTAGTTATCTTTGAGAAGAGATGTGGTTGATACAAACATCCATCTAAGAAGAATGTATTAAAATAAGGCTCTAGAGGCCCTTTCATATTACTTCCATTAATTCCAAAACCCTAGACATCCAAAACCTAACCCTATAAGTTGAAACACCAAAAGTCATGCGGCCCCCTATGGGTGTTAGTTTAATTTATACCTCAAGTTCAAGTGGTCGTAGAACTGCATAACACGAGCCAAGGTTTTAGGCACGGATAGCTCTCAAGGAAATTCTCTCAAGGAACTACTCCATTCACACGACTCTAACTCGGGCTTCCATGCTTGACTGGGTGGCAAAGAAAAAATGTTTAGGGCCCCAAAACAACCTCAAAAGTACAACAAGAAGTGCTGATGAAAACATACAAAATAATCCGCTTTGGATTAGGTGAGGCCACCTGTATCCACCCAGAGAATGTGTGGGGATTGATACAACCATAGAAGTGTAGAACTCACAATTATAAAAGCGCATTTGCATGACATGCCGATAAAAAATAGACACAAGGAGACAATTTGAATAGGTGGTACACCACATCCACCTTGATCAGAATAATATTGAAATGAACTAAAACTCCCTAAACTTACATGCATGTTCTTGATTTGACACTTTTCATGTTGTGAACTACATGTTCCCCTTAAATACTGAAGGTTAACCCATTTCATCATGTCTGCTATTTACCCTCGGATTTTCCATATCTGATGATTAACCTCAACCGCATGTGAAATGTCTAGTCTTGGTACTAACCATCACATACAATAAAATTCCCATCAGACAGTATATGGTATTCGAGACATGTGTTCATTTTCTTCTTTGTACTAGGACATAAACTTGAAGAAATATTAAATGGGGTGCCAAAAGGTATTGAAATTGGTTTCACACTATTCATACCAAACCTCAAAAGCATTTGCCCATTATTACCTTTTATTATGACAACCAAATTCACCATTCCTCCTATTCCTTTGACATCTCCATGCCCAAAATATGCTTTTGTTGTTCTAAATCTTTCATATCAAACTTCTTAGCCATTTGAGACTTTAACCTATTGATATGAGTTATTCTTTTTCTCTCAAGTTAAAATAATATCATGCCAACATATAACACTAAGATAATGAATATGCTATTATTGAAATTTTTTAATGTAAACACAATGATCATACTCACTCCTTGTATAATTTTGGCTCATCATGAAAGAGTCAAATTTCTTGTACCACTGTCTGGGAGATTGCCTCAGACCATACAGTGATTTCTTGAGCCTCCAAACAAATTTCATGGTGTGATTCTGAATGAACCCTTCAAGTTATTCCATGTAAATTTCCTCATCCAAATATCCATGTAATAAAGCAGTATTAACATCTAGTTGCTCCGCCTGCAGGGGTGTAGACCGATTGGCAAGTGCCATGTAAATGGAAGGAAATATGTAAAAAGAGGTCTCAAGGTCGATTCTCACCCCTATTTACCCGGAGGGCATGCTTTCGGGTTGTGCAGTTATCCTTTAGGGGTTATAAGGTAGCCGATAGGATTTGACCCCATGTCATTCAAGTACGATACTGTCATTGTTACCGATTCCCCTAGTTACAGAAAAAACAAAACATCTAGCTGCTCCAACTCCAAGTCAAGTAATGCAACTAATGCTAACACAACTCAAATTGAAACAATCTTAACAACTGGTGAAAAAATCTCATGAAATTCAATACCTTCTTTCTGAGAATATCCTTTCGCAACCATCCTTGTTGTGTACCTCTCTACCTTACCGTCAACACCCTTGTTCATCTTGTACACCCACTTGCAACCTACAATTTTCTTGTCTCTTGGAAGTTCTACTAGGTCCCATGTAGCATTCCTCTCTAATGAATGCATTTCATCCTTCATTACTTCTTTCCATTTTCACTATTAGAACCCTCCAAAACTTCCTGATAGAATGAAGGTTCATCATCATTAGTACTTAAAGAAACTCCTCAAACAAAATCATCATACCTTCTTGGAGGAATTCTTACCCATGTAGACCTTCTTAGGGAAGTTTGTGGCTCCTCCACAATCTATTGATTGTCATCATCATCCATGTTTTCCTGTGTAGGAACCTATTCATGAACATCTTTAGAAACTTGTTCATGTTCACTTTCATCTGAAGTTGAACGAGTTTCAAATTGAATATGTTGATGTTTCAGTACTTCTACCTATTTCATTTGAGCATCTTCATCTGATTTGATGAGAGATGATTCATCAAATATTACATCTATGTTAATGGAAATATTGTGGGAAGTAGGATCCCACAGCCTGTACCCCTTAATACCATCACCATATCCAACAAAGATAAGCATTTTTTTAGTTTGGATCTAATTTAGAATGTTGATGTTTCAGAGTTAGAGCATAGGCTTCACAACCAAAAACTTTAAGATTAGAATAATTACAAGGGTGACCTGTCCATACCTCTTCTAGAATATTTCACTCTATTTTTGTTGATGGTGATCCATTCACCATATAACAAGCTATAGATATTTCTTCTTCCCATAGTTCCTACTATAAGTTGGTGTTACTCAACATACTCCTTGCTCTCTCTAGAAAAGTCGTGTTCATGCATTCAACAACTCCGATTTGTTGAGGAGTAAAGGAAGTGGTTTTATGCCTATCAATCCCAAACTCCTTGTAATAGTTTTCAAATTCCATTGACGCAAATTCACCACCATTATCATTTATTAAACATTTAATGGACCTACCAGTTCTCTTTTCCACTAAAGCTCTAAACAGCTTAAAAACAGTAAATACATCAACCTTTCTTTTCAACATATAGATCCAAACCTTCCTAGAAAAATCATTTATAAAATTAACAAAATATGATGATCCTCCATACTAAATAGTAGGGGGTGGTCCCCAAACATCAAAATGGATATAGTCAAGGAATCCTTCACCTGTGTGTCTTTCCATTTTAAATTTCTTCCTATTTTTTTTTCCATAAATGCAGTGTTTGCAGAAATATAACTTTAAATTTTTTATATTAGGAAGTAAATTACGATAAGTTAATACCTTTAATCCTTTTCCATTCATATGGACCAACCTTTGATTCCATAGTCGAACAAAATCACTGTCATTCTCAAATACAGTTGTCGCATGATCTGACTCGGTTCTTCCTTCTAACAAAAATAGGTTTCCAACCTTCTTTGCTTTCATGACTAGTAGGATTACTTTGTAGACCTTCATAAATCCACCTTGAACAATACTCTTATATCCTCCAGTATCTAATATTTCCAAAGAGATTAGGCTCTTCCTAAGCTCAGGTACATGTCTCACATCAATTAACATCTTAACAGATCCATCAAACATCATAATTCGAATGCGCTTGATTCCTACTAATTTACATGAGATATCATTTCCCATGTAAACAATTCCATCATCTATAGATTGGTAATTAATAAACCAGTGTCTATGAAGACACATGTGATTTGAAGCACCAAAATCTAATAATCATTGTTGATCATGATGTGAAACAATACTAATTGTTAAAACTTCATTATCCATACCTGAATCTGTTGCTAAACCTATTTCAATTTTGTTTGCTTCCTTTGTATCTTTTCGAGTCTTCTTTGGAGGCTTGTTTTTCGCTTCCAACAGTCCTTCTTCAGATGTCCATATTTTCCACGATACCAACACTTAATCTTTCTCTTCTTTCCCTTTGACTTTGACTGAGAGAAATCCCTCTAAACCTATCCTCTTTCTTTAGGTATTCCTCTAACCACCATCGCCTCAGATGTAGAGGTTTCTAAATTGGATTTCTTCCTTGTTTCCTTAGACAGTAGTGCTCCAAAAATAACATCAGACTCAATACTTTCTATTGAACTGAAACTAATAGAGGTAACAAAGTGATCCCATGACTCGGGCAAAGAACACAATAATGTAATTGCCTTATCTTCAGATTCGAATTCCACTCCCATGCTAGTCAATAGGACTAAAAGAGTATTAAAAGTATTTAAATGATCAACTATTTTCATACCTTCCTTGATGCACAAATTGTACAATTGTCTTTTCAGGAAGATCATGTTCTTCAATGATTTACTCATATACAAGCTTTCCATATTTGTCCATAAATTGGTTGTTGTCTTTTTCGTAACAATGTTGAACAGAACATCATCGGCCAAACACAAACGTATGTCACTCAGTGCTCTCGCATCAACCTCCTCCCACTCCTCATCTGTGATGGATGCAGGTTTCTTCGATTTTCCTACAAGCGCCTTCACCATGCCTTATTTCACAAGTAGATCGTGCATCTTGACCTTCCATGTCTCATAACTGTTTTTTCCATTGAACTTATCGATTTCAAATTTCACACTCTGCGTTTTCGCCATTTTAGTCGTTCTTGTACTTATTGGACTTCGTTGCTTCAGGTATCGCCTCCACTCTTGTTAATCTACCCCTTCACGTCCTCAACAAGAACAAGAACATGTCCACTTCTTTATTAGATGGGAAAGAAAGTATGTCTCTGCTTGCGCCTCAACTTTGAGTGATTTCTGCAAAGATAAATCAAAACATATTTTGAACTTGAACATATTCCATTCGTTTCACTTATATAAAAAATAATAATTCCATGTTGAACTTTGAGTGGACTCTCCATAATGTTGAACTTAATACCGGATATTTCTATAAGAGTCGGTGCAAAAAAAAAAATTAGATTCCAAGATGATACCTCTCAAGAACAAAACTCACCAGACACATGCACAGATCCCACCAGACGATCATCGCACCTGCCAACAGGAGTGGACCACAATGATTTCAAAATTATATCTAAAAAATGCAAGTCTCACCTTACAATCGTCACACCCTTAAAGAGAAGAGACCTATGACGATTAGAGATCCACGCACCTCAAGAACAAAAAACCATGGGAAAATGGTATTATTGTTGCTCCTTCGGAGAAATTCGCACCCACGACACAAATGGCACTACACTATTGCTCCTCCAGAAAAATTGGTGCCTGCGACACAGATGGCACTGCACCTTCATTTTCAGCGGCCTCCAACTGGATATGATACCACTCGTTGTCCCTGTCAGCCACAAACTTAACTAATAGGTAGAAAAAATACAAAAAACACAGAATATCATATGGCATAACGATAAAAGAAACAAAAATATTTTACGTGGTTCGCCCAAATTTGGGCTACATCCATAAAGCAAGGTATCGATTCTTCTTTATATTCATTAATGGAGGTTTTACAACTTTCTAACTCACCCACCTATCTTCTCACATACATGGATAAAAAATCGCCTATGTTTATAGTCTCCACTCAAACAACTTACTAATTGAACAGTAAATGCTCTCTTATGCATACTTGAGATGAGTTGAAACATACACAACCAAATCCTTAATAAGAGTAGTTGATGTAAATGATTGTTACTTGAATTCAAGGGTTCTTCACACAGTTCAACAAACACTACCAATATCATGTATACTTTTCCCATTAGAATATTGTCTCTTGTCCATTCAGTCTCCACCTACTAAATTTCTTAACATCTAAAATGTTTCTTCAATTCTCTCGCTTC